>CM060313.1:37500-62196 GCA_030674185.1 Monoplex corrugatus | reverse complement strand
CCAACCACCACCACCCCCCAAACCAAACCCACCATCCCCCCACCACCCCAAACCCCCCACCACCATCCCCAAACCCCCAAACCCACACCCCACCACAGAAAAAATGGGAAATACATTTGAAACCTTTTTTTTACAGATGCTGAAGAAACTTCATGAAAAACGTCTAAACTGGACACCATTCCAGACACCCCCAAAACGGACGGTATTGATATTTCCAAAACCCCTTTCCCTCCCTTTACAGAAAAGGGACGAAAACTGACGTTTTGCCTTTGTCAAGGCTGACAAGCCACACAGCCACACATCTAAAGGCCCAATTTGTATTTTAAAAGGTAACTGAACAAAACGTGTGTGTGTGTGTGGGTGTGTGTGTGTGTGTGTGTGTGTGGGGTGTGTGTGTGTGTGTGTGTTTTGTGTTGTGTGTGTATTTGTGTGTGTGGGGGGTGTTTTTTTGTGTGTGGCGTGGTGTGTGTGGTGTTTGTGGTTGCGTGTGTGGGGGTTTTGCGTGGGGTGTGTGTGGGTGTGTGTATTTGGGGTGTGGAACGACAAATTACCAAACGTCCAGGTCCTAACATGCGCTGGTCTTCCCATCATGCACACACTGCTCAGACAACGCAGGCTGCTCTGGCCTGGCCATGTGCGCCGGGAGGAAGATGGACGTATCCCAAAGGATAACCTTTACGGTGAACTAGCCTCCGACAAGAGATCTGTTGGCCACCCCCAAAAGACGTCTGCAAGCGCGATATGAAAGCTTTGGTCATCAACACAGAGCTGGGAAGACACTGCAGCCGATCGCAATAGATGGCGCAGTGTGCTCCAGAAACAACTGGCGTTTGGGGGGGGGGGGGGGGAAGAAGGTCCAGATCTCAGCTGAGGTGAGAGCCAGGTGGAAAGCAAGCTCCTGTGAAGGCAATCCCATGACCAGCATCCATACATGCATCCAATGTCGCAGAGACTGCCTGTCCCGCATCGGCTTTATCAGCCACAGCCGACGCTGCTCCAGAGGCGTCAACTCGACTCGACACGACACTAGGGCTCATCATCCACAGTCAACGTCGGCTGACGGAAGTTTACCACTACTAAAGCCTTTTCACAGACGAGATCTTGAGGTTTCTACCTAACTTAAGAAAAAAATCTCCGGCGGAGATTTGAATCCCAGTCTCTTGCCGAACAGGCGGTGATATTGACAAATATAATACCGAGGATCACAGAAATGGTCATCTGTTGTGAACTTGACCACACAGTTTCAAATGCTGTGTTGATTCTTCTGGTTTCATGCGACAAACGTTACAAAAGCCACAATCCAAAAGCCTGTATTTAAAACAGCGTATGGCCTAGTGGAAAGAGTACGCGCCTAGATATCCAAGTTCTATTCCCATCGGACGGCGATTTTTCTCTTCCCTCCACTAAAACCTTGAGCGGGGGTCTGAGTGCTAGTCTTTCAGATGACACACTACACCGAAATGCTGTACCCGAAAAGGGGGGTGGGGTGGAGTGTGGATGCCGGAGGATCTTTCAGAACAGATGGCTTCCCCACCCTCGGAAAATTCATTGCTTGAAATTTCCTCATTTCTCTCATTCTCTGTGTTTCTTCCTTGTTCCTTTTCTTTCTATCATTTCTTCCTGTCATTTTCTGCTATCTGGTCTATTGATCTGTTTGTGTTCTGTGCAGTCTTACATGCTTTCTATTGATACTGGCTGTTGGTTCATGTATTAACTACATTTTTGGCTTTGAGGAAACATGATACGCAGATGCAATTTTCGGTAATTTAAGGCCATTTTTGTGTTATAGTGTCGTTAGTGATCTTTATGTTTGTGATCAAGTGATCTTTATGTTCGCAATCAGATTTTTATAAAACCTCATGTAGATAAATTCGCGGGAATGATCAATGCCGCTAGCATATATTTAAATTAGCGTGCGAATCTTTACTTAATTTCCTTTCCATTATTTTGTCGGGGTCATCGAAATGTATACATTTAGCCATGGTTGTAGCCCTGACATAGCTCTGCGCAAGCAACTGGGCTGTAAACAATAATAATGATAGTAACAAACGGAATTGCCCATGAGCACCAATTATTTTGGGCATGTTGAAAAACTTTCGGCAGCAAAGTAGTCTTCCTTGGCAGAATTCTGCCAAAGAAAACGCCCTAAGGTAAACAAAAATGCATGCATACAGAGATAACAGAGGTGGCGCCCTACGATGGCGATGTGCTTTCCACGTGGAGGTCAACCCCCCCATTAATGCAATCTTACCCAATCCAGTCTAATTTCTTCTATCACTGCGACGAGAAAATTGTCCAACTGTGATTTTCTTTCCTGTCGTGAAATGTTAGTTACACAGCGCAAAATGGTACATCCTTCAAACTAAGAGGAGTTCATTTTGAAACAAACAGAAATACATGTAATCCCTAATTTGACAGCAGTGACCTGAAATGCTCACAAGGTTTCCGGAACACTGTATTTGCTATTTCCTTTTGAATCTGTTTCAGATTCGAGCAACTGTGCAACCGTTCAGAGACTAATAGGAATGTTTGTATCTTGAGTGCGTATGACTAATTGATTGTCTGTTTTGATCGTTTGCTTGCTTTTCCAGCGTGTCTGTGTGTTTTTGTTTTCCTATGAAAGCGAGTTTTCTACACGATTTTGCCAGGGGCAGTTTTGTCGTGGAATCTTGTACTTCCATCCACCTGTCCGCCCCTGTCTATCGACATGTCTAAACATACATCCACTGTCTACCTTGTCTGTCAGTATCCATGTAAGCTTGAATCTATTAGATTATTTAGCTTTTTAAAATTTTCTTTTTGTATTTTTTTACGCATTTGTTTAAGTCTTTGCACATACAATTTTGGTCTCACATTGTTGCAGTTTGCCCGTGACCTTACACCACGCCAGGATATTAGCGAACGCTCTGCATCGTAATAAGGAGCAGCAGCAGCAGGAAGATCAAAACCAAGTAAGTCTTCCATTATAAGTGTTATAGAAACCAGAACAAAAGGAGAAACCAAACAAGAAAACGAGAAAAACAAAACTAAACACACCAGAAACATGTAAAATAAAAATAAGGAACAAAAAGATGAAGAAGAGGAAATGAAAAACACGCAAGAGAAAACGAACAAAGGCAAGACACAAACAGCAAGAACAGGAACAACAAGACCAGGAGTAGAATAACAAGGACAAAGACAACAGGAAGAATCAGAAGATCAACAAAAACAACAGCAAGAAGAAAAGGAGGAAACAAAACAAAACAAAAACAATAACCAGAAAACAAGAACAATAAGAACAAGAAAAACAATAAGACCAAAAGCAAGAACAATAATAATAATAATACCAAGAACAAGAAGATCCAGACGAAGAACAAGAACAAGAAAAGCAGCACGAAAAACAATCCGAAGAACAAGAACAATAACAAAAACAAGGATGAAGATGACGATAACGATGATAGCGGCCAAGAAGAGCAAGAACGACAAGAACAAAAACAAGAACAACGAGATCACGAACAAGAACTCGAAAACAGGAACAACAAGAACAAGGACAGAACAAAAAACAAGAACAGGAAGAACGAGAAGATGAACAAAAACAACAACAAGAAGAAAAAGAAAAAAATAGAACAAAAACACTAGCTAAAAAAACAAGAACAGTAAGAACAGAAAGAACAATGAGAAGAAGACCAAAAGCAAGAACAAGAACAATAAGAGCACGAACAAGAAGATCCAGAACAAGAACACAAAAGACAAAAACAAGAAAAGCAACATAAAAAACAACACGAAGAACAAGAACAGAAACAAGGACGAAGATGACGATAACGATGACAGCGGCCACGAAGAGCAAGAAAGAGAAGAACAAAAACAAGAGCAACAAGAACGAGATCATGAACAACAAGAACACGAACAACAAGAAAAGGAACATTAAGAACAAGAGCAGAAAACAAGAACAAGGACAAGAACGAGATGATGAACAAAAACAACAGCAAGAAGTAAAAAAGAACAAAAACAACCTGGAAAACAAGTATAAGAACAATAAGACCAAAAGCAAGACCAAGAACAATAATAGCAGCAATAACAAGAAGATCGAGAACAAGAACAACAAGAACAAGAAAAGCAACTTCAAAAACAACACGAAGAACAATACGAATAATAACTAAAACAATGACGAAGATGACAATAACGATGACAGCAACCTGGAAGAGCAAGAACGAGAAGAGCAAAAACCAAAAGAAAAAGAACGAGATCACGAACAACAAGAACACGAACAACAACAACAACAAAAACAAGAACAAGAATCAAGAGAAGATAAACAAAAACAACAAGAAGAAAAAGAGCAAAGAAAAAATACAGAAAAAAAAGAACAAAAATAGGTAGAAAAACTAGAACCAGAACAAGAACAATAAGAAGACCAAAAGCAAGAACAAAAACAATAATAGCAAGAACAAGAAGATCCAAAACAAGAACACGAAGAACAAGAACAAGAAAAAGCAACATGAAAAACAACCTAAAGAATAACAAGATCAATTGCAAAAAGGACGAAAATTAGACGACGACAGCAGCCAAGAAGAGCAAGAACGAGAACAAAAGAACAAGAACAACGAAATCATGAACAAGAACACGAATAAAAAGAACAGGAACAACAAGAACAAGAGCAGAACGACAAGAACAAGGACAAGAACAAAAAACAAGAACAGGCAGAACGAGATGATGAACAAAAACAACAGCAAGAAGAAAAAACAAACGATAACCTGGAAAACAAGAACAAGAAGAACAATAAGAAGACCAAAAGCAAGACCAAGAATAATAATGATAACAGCAATAACAAGATCGAGAACAATAACACCAAGAACAAGAAAAGCAACTTGAAAAACAACCTGAAGAACAATAAGAACAATAACTAAAACAAGGATGAAGATGACGATAACGATGACAGCAGCCTGGAAGAGCAAGAACGAGAACAAAAACAAGAACAAGAACAAGATGATGAACAACAAGAACACAAACAAGAATAGGAACAACAAGGACAAGAGCAGAGCAACAAGAACAAGGACAAGAACAAAAACAAGAACAGGAAAAACAAAGATGAACAAAAACAACAGCAAAAAGAAAAAGAGAAAAAACAAACAAAAAAACCCTAAAACAATAAGCAGAAAACCAAGAACAATAAGAACAAGAAGAACAATAAGAACAATAAGAAGACCAAAAGTAAGAACAATAACACTACCAAGAACAAGAAGATCCTGAACAAGAACACGAAGAACAAGACAAGAAAAGCAACTTGAAAAACAACCCGAAGAACAACAAGAACAATAAATAAAACAAGGACGAAGATGATAACGATGACAGCGGCCAAGAAGAACAAGAACGAGAAAAACAAAAACAAGAACAAGAACGAGATCATGCACAACAAGAAAACGAACAACAAGAACAGGAACAACAAGAACAAGAGCAGAACAACAAGAACAAGAAGGTAAAGAACAAAAAACAAAATCGGGCAGAACGAAAAGATCAACTCAAACAACAGCAAGAAGTAAAAGAGCACAAAATAAAAACGAAAACAAAGCAAAACAAAAACAAAAAACACTAACTAGAAAAACAAGAACAATAAAAACAAGAACAATTAGATCAAAAGTAAGAACAAGAACAATAATAATAATAGCAATAATAATAAGATCGAAGAACAATAACAAAAACAAGGACGAAGATGACAATAACGATGACAGCGGAAAAGAAGAGCAAGAACGAGAACAAAAACAAGAACAAGAACTAGATCACGAACAACAAGAACACGAACAAGAACATGAACAAGAAGAACAACAGCAGAACAAGAACAAGGACAAGAACAAAAAAACAACAGCAAGAAGATAAAGAGCAACAACAAAAAATGAAAGAAAAAGAACAAAAACAACTAGAAAAACAAGAACAGTAAAAAGAAGACCAAAAGCAAGAACAAAAACAATAATAATGATAATAGCAAGAACACGATCTAGAACAAGAACACCAAGAACAAGAACAAGAAAAGCAACATGAAAAACAACCCAAAGAAGAACAAGAACAAAAACAAGGCCGAAGATGACGATAACGATGACAGCTGCCAAGAAGAGCAAGAACAAGAAAAACAAAATCAAGAACGAGATCATGAACAGCGAGAACCCAAACAAGAACGCAAACAAAAAGAACAAGGACAAGAACAAAAAACAAGAAAATGAACATAAAAAATAGCACAAAGAAAAAGAGCAACATAAAAAGAAAAGGGGAAAAAAATCGAAAGACACAGAAAGAACAAAAACAATAACTAGAAAAACAAGAACAGTAAGAACAAGACGAACAACAAGGACACCAAAAGCAAGAACAAGAACAATGATATTGCAAGAATAAGATATAGAATAAGAACACAAAGAACAAAAACAAGAAAAGCAACTTGAAAAACAACCCGAAGAACAACAAGAACATTAACTAAAACAAGGACGAAAACGATGATAACGATGACAGCAGCCAAGAAGAGTAATAACGAGAAGAACAAAACCAAGAACAAGATCACGAGCAACAAGAACACGAACAAGAACAAGAACAGCAAAAACAAGACCAGAACAATAGGAACAAGGACAAGAACAAAAAACAAGAATAGGAAAAGACGAAAAAATGAACAAAAACAAAAGCAAAAAAAAAAAGTGGGGGAAAAAAGAAACAAATAAAAAGAACAAAAACACTGACTAGAAAAACAAAACAATAAGAACAAGAACAATAAGAAGAAAAGCAAGAACAAGAACAATAATAACAATAGCATGAACAAGAAGATCCAGAACAAGAACACGAAGATCAAGAAAAGCAACTCGAAAAACAACCCTAAGAACATTAAAACAACCCTAAAAACATTAAGAACAATAGCAAAATGAATTATATGGAGATTATGAAAACGATGACTGGCCAAGAACAACAAGAACGAGAAGAACAAAAAGAACAACAAGAACAATGAGATCACGAACAACAAGAACACGAACAAGAACTGGAACAACAAAAACAAAAGCAAAACAACAAGAACAATGACAAAAACAAAAAACAGGAAGAACGAGAAGATGAACAAAAACAACAGCAAGAAGAAAAAGAGCAACAACAAAAAAAAAGGAAAAATAAAAAGAATAAACACAATAACTACAAAAACAAGAGCAATAAGAACAACAGAAACAAAATAAAAAAGACCAAAAGCAATAACAAGAACAATGCTAATTTTAGTAAGAACAAGATCCAGAAGAAGAACACAGAGAACGAGAACAAGAAAAGCAACATGGAAAACAACCCAAAGAACAAGTACAACAACAAAAACAAGGACGAAGATGACGATAATGATGACACTGTCCAAGAAGAGCAAGAACGAGAAGAACAAAAACAAGAAGAACAAGAACAACGAGAACAAGAACACGAACAAGAACAGGAGCAAAAAAGAACAATAGCAGAACAAGGACAACAAGAACAAGGACAAGAACAAAAAAAAACAATAACTAGTAAAACAAGATCAAGAAGATCAAAAAGAACAATAGGAAGAAGAGCAAAAGCAAGAACAAGTGCAATAATAATACTACCAAGAACAAGATCGAGAACAAGAACACGAAGAACAAGAACAAGAAAAGCAACTGAGAAACAACCCAAAGAAGAACATGAACAATAACAAAAATAAGGACGAAGTTGACGGTAACGATGACAGCGACCAAGAAGAGCAAGAACGAAAAGAACAAAAACAAGAAGAAGAACGACGAGATCATGAACAACAAGAACACGAACAACAAGAACAACAAGAACAAGAGCAGAACAACAACAAGAACAAAAATCAGGAACAAGAAGAATGAGAAGATGAACGAAAACAACAGCAAGAAGAAAAAGAGCAAAACAGAAATTAAGAACAAAAAACAATGACAAGAAAAACAAGAACAAAACACGAAACACAAGAACAATAAGAAAAAGAGCAAAATCAAGAACAAAAACAAAAATAATAATAACAAGAACAAGAAAATCCAGACCAAGAACACGAAGAATCAAAACAGCAACACGAAAAACAACCCAAAGAACAACAAGAACAGTAACAAAAACATGGACGAAGATGACGATAACGATGACAGCAGCCAAGAAGAGCAAGAACGAGAGGAACAAAAACAAGAAAAACAAGAAGGAGATCATGAACAACAAGAACACGAACAACAAGAACAAGAAGGACAAGAACAAAAACAAGAGCAGGAAGAACGAGAAGATGAACAAAAAACAACCAAAAGAAGAAAAAGAGCACACATAAAAATAGAAAGAACAAAAAACAATAACTAGAAAAAACAAGAACAAACGCAAGAACAAAAATGATACTACCGAGAACAAGAAGATCGAGAATACATGTAAGAACACAAAGAACAAGAACAAGAAAAGCAACTGAAAAACAACCCGAAGAACAAGAACAAAAACAAAAAGGATGAAGATGACGATAACGCTGACTGCGGCCAAGAAGAGCAAGAACGAAAAGAACAAAAACAAGAAGAACAAGATCATGAAACAGGACACGAACAAGAACAAGAGCAGAACAACAAGAACAATGACAAGAACAAACAAAAAAAAAACAAGAAGAGGAAGAACGAGATGAACAAAAACAACAGCAAGAAGAAAAAGAGAATAAAAGAAAAAAAAACAAACAATAACTAGAAAAACAAAATCAAGATCAAAAGAACAATAGGAAGAAGAGCAAAAGCAAGAACAAGAACAATAATAATACTACCAAAAACAAGATCGAGAACAAGAAACACGAACAAGAACAAGAAAAAGCAACATGAAAAACAACCTGAAGGACAACAAGAACAATAACAAAAACAAGGACGAAGATGACGATGACGATAACGATAACAGCGGCCAAGAAGAGCAAGAACGAGAAGAACAAAGACAAGAAGAGAAAAAACAAGATCATGAACAACAAGAACATGAACAACAAGAACAAGAGAAGAACAACAGCAACAAGAACAAAAATCAAGAACAAGAAGAACGAGAAGATGAACAAAAACAACAGCAAGAAGAAAAAGAGCAAAAAAAAAAAAAAAAAAAGAAAAACAAAAAACAAAAAGAACAAAAAAACAATGACAAGAAAAACAAGAACAAAAAACAAGAACAAGAAGAGCAATAAGAAAAAGAGCAAAAGCAAGAACAGAAACAAAACTAATAATAGCAAGAACAAGAAGATCCAGACCCTAAAACACGAAGAATAAAAAAAAGCAACACGAAAAACAGCCCGAAGAACAAGAACAAAAACAAAAACAAGAACAGGAAGAATGAGAAGACGAACAAAAACAACAAAAGAAGAAAAAGAGCAACAACAACAAAAAAACGAAAAAAATAGAAAGAACAAAAAACAATAACTAGAAAAACAAGAACAATAAGAAGAAGAGCAAAAGCAAGAACAAAAACAATGATACTACCGAGAACAAGAAGATCGAGAATACATGTAAGAACACGAAGAACAAGAACAAGAAAAGCAACTGAAAAACAACCTGAAGAACAACAAGAACAAAAACAAAAAGGACGAAGATGACGATAACGCTGACTGCGTCCAAGAAGAGCAAGAACGAAAAGAACAAAAACAAGAACAAGAACAACAAGATCATGATCAACAAGGACAAGAACAAGAACAACAAAAAACCAAGAAGAGGAAGTACGAGAAGATGAACAAAAACAACAGTGTGACGGATGTGTTGTATATACTTTCATAGTGCTGTTTTTACATTTACACTTTTGGTATAGAGTTTTGGCTCATTTTTGCTTTTGTGGACTGGAGCACCCAGTGTTGGTTTTGGTGTCTTTATTTTGATGGGCTGTGAAGTAAAAGCGTGGAGTGCACGGAGCGTGGAATGCGTGGAGCGTGGAATTCGTGTAGCGTTGTGTGCGTGTCGAAAATCTGAACTAAAAAGTCAGTTCTACAGAGATTTCCAGGTGGAGCAGTCGCATATCTTTGCCACCTGAAGAGAACTAAATCTGTTTGTCTTAAGCTGCTATGTTAGCAGGTTGGTGAATCTTTTGATTTGTTGATATATTTACCAAAAATTGAGACATGTAAACATTGTGAAGAAACGTAGTTGTGTAAAAGTGAAGTGAATTATTTGGCATTCAAGAGTTGTATTGAGTTGTAGTTCTTGATTTAATGTTTTATGAATTACTGTTTTGTGGTTTCGATCTTTAAATGATGTGCAGTCAGTGTGAACTTTATGAATAATTATATGTATTGAGAGTTTGGACTTTTGAAACATGAATGGCGAATTTTGTATTAAATCCTTTATTGTAAGATGTTATTTTGTTAAATGAATATGAAGCAAAGTTAGTGGTCATTTTTTTGGAAATTGAAGTTAGTGTAGAATATTGGTTGTATGGCACTGTGAATGTAATTTGCCTGCGAACTTTTAAAAGGCAAACAATATTATTTTGGGATAAACGTTTGTCAATCATATAATATAAAAATATGGTGTGGCCATTGACCCGATACATTTTATTGACAATTTTGTAGATGGAAGTACTTAGCAAATTCTTTCCTATCTACAGCTTCTGACGTGGGGAGTTGACTGGTCCGATTAGCTCACGAGGGAGCCATATACGTACGTGACTTTGTTTTGAGGGGTGGATGCCTGATCCAGTCCCTGGTCCTAAGCTGTTAGGATTCTGCTGAATACCTGCTGTTTTGAGGGGTGGATGCCTGATCCAGTCCCTGGTCCTAAGCTGTTAGGACTCTGCTGAATACCTGCTGTTTTGAGGGGTGGATGCCTGATCCAGTCCCTGGTCCTAAGCTGTTAGGACTCTGCTGAATACCTGCTGTGGGCGTGTCCAGTTGCTGACGCCTCTGTTTCGTCTTGCTCCCCAGAATTGTGTGGTAACTATATTTATATAGAGTGATGAACTGAATTGTGAACAGTGATTTCGATGCTGTGAAACAGACTGACTGAAGTGCTGATGCAGTGAAAGAATTTCTGTGAAAAGACTGTTTGGGACGGAAACCTGAACCCGTTACTTTTTATTGAACAGTGGTCAATGAACATTTATTTCTGACTTATGTGTTTGTTGATCCAGTTGGATGAAAATTGAACTGATGATATTTGATTAATTATAAATATTTAAATATACTAATTTGTTTACAGAGGTTGTTTAAGTGACTGAGTGAAAGGTTGTGTGTGGTTGGGGAAAACATATAGAACACGCACCTACATATACACAATCTACTTTCATCCTATTTTCTGTCAGTCACACATAAACCGACTTCTGTAACAAACAGCAAGAAGAAAAAGAGATAAAAAGAAAAAAAACAAAAAACAATAAATAGAAAAACGAGATCAAGAAGATCAAAAAGAACAATAAGAAGAAGAGTAAAAGCAAGAAGAAGAACATAAATAATACTACCATGAACAAGATCAAGAATAAGAGCACAAAGAACAAGAACAAGAATAGCAACATGAAAAACAACCCGAAGAAGAACAATAACAAAAACAAGGACGAAGATGACGATAAGGATTACAGCGGCCAAGAAGAGCAAGAACGAGAAGAACAAAAACAAGGACAAGAAGATCATGAACAATCCGTCTAATATCACTTACAGTGAAAAGACGTTAAATCAAAGAACGAACGATCATGAACAACAAGGACACAATCAACAAGAACAAGAGCAGAACAACAAGAACAAGGACAAGAACAACAAAACAAGAAGAGGAAGAACGAGAAGATGAACAAAAACAACAGCAAAAAGAAAGAGCGAAAAAAAAAAAAACAAAACAATAACTAGAAAAAGAACAAGAAGAACGAGAAGAAGAAGAACAAAAGCAAGAACAAGAACATTAATAATAATAATTGCAGGAACATGAAAATCCAGAACAAGAATACGAAGAACAAGAACAAGAAAAGCAACATGAACAACAAACTGAAGGACAACAAGAACACAAACAAAAACAAGGACGAAGATGACAATAACGATGACAGCGGCCAAGAAGAGCAAGAACGAGAAGAAAAAACACCAAGAAGAACAAGAACAACGAGATCATGAACAACAAGAACACGAACATCAAGAACAGAAGTCAAGAACAGGAAGAACAAGTTGATGAATAAAAACAACAGCAAGAAGAAAAAGAGCAACAACAAAAAAATAACAAAAAACAATAACTAGGAAAACAAGAACAAGAAAAGCAAGAAAAACAAGAGCAATAAGAAGAAGACCAAAGGGAAGAACAAGAACAAAAATGATAACACGAACAACAAGAGCAATAAGAAGAAGACCAAAGGGAAGAACAAGAACAACGAGATCATGAACAACAAGAACACGAACAACAAGAACAGAAGTCAAGAACAGGAAGAACAAGTTGATGAATAAAAACAACAGCAAGAAGAAAAAGAGCAACAACAAAAAAATAACAAAAAACAATAACTAGGAAAACAAGAACAAGAAAAACAAGAGCAATAAGAAGAAGACCAAAGGGAAGAACAAGAACAAAAATAATAACACGAACAACAAGAACAATAAGAAGAAGACCAAAGGGAAGAACAAGAACAAAAATAATAACACGAACAACAAGAACAATAAGAAGAAGACCAAAGGGAAGAACAAGAACAAAAATGATAACACGAACAACAAGAACAATAAGAAGAAGACCAAAGGGAAGAACAAGAACAAAAATAATAACACGAACAACAAGAACAATAAGAAGAAGACCAAAGGGAAGAACAAGAACAAAAATGATAACACGAACAACAAGAACAATAAGAAGAAGACCAAAGGGAAGAACAAGAACAAAAATAATAACACGAACAAAAAAATCCAGACCAAGGACACGAAGAATAAAAAAGCAACATGAAAAACAACCCGAAGAACAATAAGAACAATAACAAAACAAGGACGATGGCGATAACGATGACAGCGGCCAAGAAGAGCAAGAACGAGAAGAACAAAAACAAGAAGAACAGAGATCATGAGCAACAAGAACACGAACAACAAGGACAATAACAAAAACCACGAACAGGAAGAACGAGAAGATGAACAAAAACAACAGCAATCAGAAAAAGAGCAAAAATAAAAAAAGAATAGAAAGAACAACAACAACAGCAACAGAAAGAAAAACAAGAACATGATGAACAAGAAGAAGAGCAAAAGCAAGAACAAAAAGTAATAATAATACTACCAAGAACAAGGGGAACGAGAACAAGGACACGAAGAACAAAAACAAGAAAAGCAACGTGAAAAACAACCCGAAAAACAACAAGAACAAGAACAAAAAGGACGAAGATGACGATAACGATGACAGCGGCCAAGAAGAGCAACAACGAGAAGGACGAAAACAACAAGAAGAACATCGAGCTAACACCATGCTGGTGGTCCTGCTTTGCTTCTGGGCCAATATCTTATCTTGGGGGTCTTTATGGTACGTTCACACTAGGCTGTAACCACGATCTAACCAAATGGTTACATTGAGGGATGTAACTACCATGAGACAAACTCTAGATTTTTGATACAGCATGTGTGAACGGAAAGCGTCTAACCACTGTCTAACTATTAGGCTCCACCCCTTTTCCCGCGCGTTTTTTGACTGAGAGCAGCAGTTCTCGCTCGCTGGCTGGGTTTTGTTTTGCGCTGAAGTTAGACTGGTGGCATCTAACTACCGTTGTAACTTCGTTCTAACTTAACAAGTTACAAGCCAAGTTACAGGGGTGCTGTGGCTGAGGCGTCATGTACAGATTGGGGTATACTTTTGTTTTCTGTGGTTCCCGTGGGTTTCCATGAGGTGGGGTGTCTTGAGATTGTGCATCTCCACCAGCCTGATGTGACCTGCTGCAACCTGTTTGAACTTGGGTCTTGTAACTCCCTTGTAACTCCCTTTGAAAGTATAAAACCCCCTTGTTTCAGGGGGGTCTCTTCATTCCATCTTGACCTGTCATCATGAACGTCGCTGTACCGGTATTCTTGGCTCGATTTCACCGAGACCTGCATCACCACCACGATCATCATGTCGTTAGAGAGGAGGGACGGCGTAGGAGACGTCCAACCTGGAGGCGTTTCTGGGTTCGCAACTGGCTCACTGAGGACAGAAGGAGGGAGTTGGGCCACTACTACACCCTGCTGGACCTCAACATGGCCAACGTTGAAGAGAGGATGTTCAGGAACTACACCAGACTGACCCCAGGAGTCTTCCTCGAGGTCCTGGACCTGATTCGTCTCGCCATCAGCAAGGAAGACACTCGAATGCGAAAAGCCATTGAACCTGGCCTGAAGCTGGCTGTGACACTGAGGTACCTGGCCACTGGGGACAACTACAGGTCCTTGTGCTACGCCTTCAGGATTGGGGTATCTACCATCAGCACCTTCCTACCTGCGGTGTGCAGGGCCATCACGGAGGCCTTCAATGCTGAAGTGTTCCCGGAGGAGTGGACTGAAGACCACTGGAAGACCATCGCCGACAAGTTCTACACCCGCTGGAACATGCCCCACACCATGGGGGCATTGGACGGGAAGCATGTTGCGATCAAGAAGCCACGCAACAGTGGGAGTCTGTATCACAACTACAAGGGCTACTTTTCCATCCCCATGCTTGCCCTGGTGGATGCGGACTACAAGTTCCTATGGGTGGAGTTTGGGGGATTAGGCCACATGTCCGATGCCCAAATCTTCCTGGAAACCGACCTGCGACAGGACCTTCAGGACGGCACCATCAACCGGCCAGCTCCATGCCCTCTCACTGACGACCCTCAGGACACTACAGATGTGCCCTACTACATCGTCAGTGATGATGCCTTCGCACTCAAGGACTACTGTATGAAGCCCTACTCCAGGCAAAGCATGGCACCCAAGGAGCTTATCTTCAACTACAGGCTGTCACGAGCAAGAAGGGTGGTGGAGAACGCCTTTGGTCTGCTGGCACAACGGTTCCGATTGATGCTCAGCACCTGCGAGCTGACACCTGAAAACGCCAGAGCAGTCATGAAGTGTTGCACCACACTCCACAACCTGCTGCTGGACCGACTTCCCCCACCTCAGGATGCAGTGGACAGGGAGGATGCCCACATGAATGTGCTGCCTGGTGCCTGGAGAGAACACGTCATCTGGACTGAGCAACCACAGCCACGAGCAGGACGAGCCAACACCGATGGGAAGAAAGTAAGGGAAACGCTGGCTGACTTCTTCGGGAGTCCTGCAGGGATTGTCCCATGGCAGTGGGACAAGGCCAGTGTCCACCAACCACCCGGTGCTGCCAATCCCAACCGCAACCCTGCTGCTGCTGCTTCACCCCAAGCTGAGTCTGCACCGCCGTCTCCAGCTCCCTCCTCTCCACAGTGATATGGCCATGAGTACAACTTCAGATCATTGGCCCTTTTCAGGGCCTAAAAAATTTTCAAAGAGATTTATTTCCTGGGTTGTTGCATTAATCCACTTTATCCAAATGACATATTGATAGAGTGAGAGTGAGAGAGAGAGAGAGAGAGAGTCCAATAGACAGACACACAAACAGACACACAGACACGCAGACAGACATACACATAAACATACACCGAGAAAGATGGGGATACAGACACAAACGGACGTACACACAGAAGGGGGTGAGACAGACACACATACACACAGAAAGACAGCGTTGTGTTATATGACTATGGTATAACCAAATGTATATACAAGGGCACAAACTGTGGCCAAAAATTAAATACCGGTTGTTTCTCACTGATAAATTTATCTTGAGGTATTGAAAATGTATATTTTTCTGTCTCTGTGTTTGTGATATCTCTTTTGTGGCTATCCAAAAACACACACACACACACACATAAACTAACATACACAAGCACACCCCCGCACGCGCACACACACACACACACACACACACACACACAAAACATAAAATAAACACCTTTTCCTGGAATTTCAATCCCCCATCTTCACCACCCCTTCCCCCCCCAAAAAAAAACACAGGTCAATTGTATCATTTTTTTTATTGTTTCATTTTATTTCAATAAACAAACAGACAAACAAACATGAAGTGTGGATATTTTTAGGATTGACCTTCTGGGTCTGGGGATGAGACCAGTGTTAGGCTGTGTGCATGTGTGGGGTAGGGCAATGCAACCAAACTAAGTCTCTTGGGAACAATTGTGGCCCTTAAAAGGCCGATGCACCTAGGAATGCATCTACAGGTCCAAGAAGTCGATGCCCACATCCTGTACTGTCAGCGGAAACGTGTTGGAAGGTGCGGGCTGCCTTGGGACCTTAATCGGTGTGGCGGACTTCCGGGGTGACGACCGTCGTTGTTGTGCTACAGTCATCAACTGACTGTCCAGACTCCCTGCCAGGAACGCCTCCAGACTCTCAGGTGGTGCTGGCATCGTCGATGGCCCTTGCTGGTCCATGGCTGGAGGAGGAGCTGTCGAGTAGGCACTAAGTCCACCTCTGGATCCACCAGCAGCGGGTTGGAACCACGTTGCAGGCGTTGGGTCTGCACGGACGGTGGTGGCAATGGGGTCAGGCTTCTGGCCATTCCTCCTCACATGTTTCACCACCACATTCCACACCTCCTCCTGCAGGTCCATCATCTGGGCTGGGGTAAAGTGATCAACCCGCCAGTGCAGAGTGGTCCAAAACTGCAACTCCGGTTTGGCCAAGTGCTGCATCATGGAGTCCAGCTGGGAGCACAAGTGGCCGCAACAGGTCGCGGCTGCTGAGTCCCCACTGGCCTTTCTTGTTGAAGGGCCCACACGGCGACGTCTAGAAGCGGAGACTGGAGTGGAGGCTGAGGGGCGTGCACTGTAGATGCCAGCATGTCCAGGCACCATCAAACTTGGAGCAGACTGGTCATGGTCGAATTCAGCCTCAGACTCAGTGAGCTCCACAGGCTCAGCAGTTGGCTTCCTCTTCTTGGGGCCCAGGGTGTCAGATGAAATCTGACTGATGTAGGGCACCACGAACTGCATGTGCGTCCACACATATTCCTGGGCACGCGGAAGACGAACATCTGCTAATCCACTCTTCGTCTTGGCCTTCTTCGCCCGTCCCAGCAGGGCCCGCATGCAACGGTACCAACTCATGAGGACTGCGACGGGCACTCCCAACTGGTCAGCGAACTCCTTCCATTCCCGGTTCCGCTTGGCTGCATCTTTATAATCGGAGTGACTCCGATTATAAAGGTAGGGCCTCTCCCGCAAAAAATCTATGGCCTCCTGCTTCTGGTCCTCAGTCAGGTGTCCCTCCACTGCCTTCTTGCCTCTCTTGCCCTTCCCCTTTCCTTTGCCCTTGCCAGCACCGGCGGTAGTCTCAAAGGCAGGTGGGGTGGATGGGGGCTCCTGCAGTCGCTCATCCTGCTCACGTGCAGCCAGGGACTGGTCGGAAGCAGCAACATCAGAGTCAGAAGACATGTCGAAAAATCAGTCTCGTGTGTCGTGGCTTCGTGTAGACGCAGCAAGAACAACGAAAAAAAATGACAGTCAGCCAGCTTAAATACATTCACACTGTAACTGATCAAGTTACAACACGCGTCGATGTAACTCACTATAACTGACCCCAACCATGCAAAGAAGGTTGCAATCACTTGCAGTCGGTTAGATGTGTCGGGCCAGACAATTTGCATACCGCACGCAGCGTGCGTGCAAGGCATGCTTTTTGTTTTGACGTCGGAGTTTTTTTCAAACTCGGCTCCGCCTCTATTTTCTGCTCTAACTCACTGGAACCGATGGGGACTAGTGTGAATGCCTTTGTAACCGTTTATAACTTGATCGGGCGATGTAACCTCGAAAAATTTTTATCTCCCAAGTCATATTTTTGGGGGCCATCTAACCACCTATCTAACAAAAAATCGGGTCTTCCCGAAAAATCGTCTAACCGATGGGAACCCACTGCAACCAAAAATTTGTGGTTCCAGTTATGGTACGTTCACACTAGGCTGTAACCACGATCTAACCAAATGGTTACATTGAGGGATGTAACTACCATGAGACAAACTCTAGATTTTTGATACAGCATGTGTGAACGGAAAGCGTCTAACCACTGTCTAACTATTAGGCTCCACCCCTTTTCCCGCGCGTTTTTTGACTGAGAGCAGCAGTTCTCGCTCGCTGGCTGGGTTTTGTTTTGCGCTGAAGTTAGACTGGTGGCATCTAACTACCGTTGTAACTTCGTTCTAACTTAACAAGTTACAAGCCAAGTTACAGGGGTGCTGTGGCTGAGGCGTCATGTACAGATTGGGGTATACTTTTGTTTTCTGTGGTTCCCGTGGGTTTCCATGAGGTGGGGTGTCTTGAGATTGTGCATCTCCACCAGCCTGATGTGACCTGCTGCAACCTGTTTGAACTTGGGTCTTGTAACTCCCTTGTAACTCCCTTTGAAAGTATAAAACCCCCTTGTTTCAGGGGGGTCTCTTCATTCCATCTTGACCTGTCATCATGAACGTCGCTGTACCGGTATTCTTGGCTCGATTTCACTGAGACCTGCATCACCACCACGATCATCATGTCGTTAGAGAGGAGGGACGGCGTAGGAGACGTCCAACCTGGAGGTGTTTCTGGGTTCGCAACTGGCTCACTGAGGACAGAAGGAGGGAGTTGGGCCACTACTACACCCTGCTGGACCTCAACATGGCCAACGTTGAAGAGAGGATGTTCAGGAACTACACCAGACTGACCCCAGGAGTCTTCCTCGAGGTCCTGGACCTGATTCGTCCCGCCATCAGCAAGGAAGACACTCGAATGCGAAAAGCCATTGAACCTGGCCTGAAGCTGGCTGTGACACTGAGGTACCTGGCCACTGGGGACAACTACAGGTCCTTGTGCTACGCCTTCAGGATTGGGGTATCTACCATCAGCACCTTCCTACCTGCGGTGTGCAGGGCCATCACGGAGGCCTTCAATGCTGAAGTGTTCCCGGAGGAGTGGACTGAAGACCACTGGAAGACCATCGCCGACAAGTTCTACACCCGCTGGAACATGCCCCACACCATGGGGGCATTGGACGGGAAGCATGTTGCGATCAAGAAGCCACGCAACAGTGGGAGTCTGTATCACAACTACAAGGGCTACTTTTCCATCCCCATGCTTGCCCTGGTGGATGCGGACTACAAGTTCCTATGGGTGGAGTTTGGGGGATTAGGCCACATGTCCGATGCCCAAATCTTCCTGGAAACCGACCTGCGACAGGACCTTCAGGACGGCACCATCAACCGGCCAGCTCCATGCCCTCTCACTGACGACCCTCAGGACACTACAGATGTGCCCTACTACATCGTCAGTGATGATGCCTTCGCACTCAAGGACTACTGTATGAAGCCCTACTCCAGGCAAAGCATGGCACCCAAGGAGCTTATCTTCAACTACAGGCTGTCACGAGCAAGAAGGGTGGTGGAGAACGCCTTTGGTCTGCTGGCACAACGGTTCCGATTGATGCTCAGCACCTGCGAGCTGACACCTGAAAACGCCAGAGCAGTCATGAAGTGTTGCACCACACTCCACAACCTGCTGCTGGACCGACTTCCCCCACCTCAGGATGCAGTGGACAGGGAGGATGCCCACATGAATGTGCTGCCTGGTGCCTGGAGAGAACACGTCATCTGGACTGAGCAACCACAGCCACGAGCAGGACGAGCCAACACCGATGGGAAGAAAGTAAGGGAAACGCTGGCTGACTTCTTCGGGAGTCCTGCAGGGATTGTCCCATGGCAGTGGGACAAGGCCAGTGTCCACCAACCACCCGGTGCTGCCAATCCCAACCGCAACCCTGCTGCTGCTGCTTCACCCCAAGCTGAGTCTGCACCGCCGTCTCCAGCTCCCTCCTCTCCACAGTGATATGGCCATGAGTACAACTTCAGATCATTGGCCCTTTTCAGGGCCTAAAAAATTTTCAAAGAGATTTATTTCCTGGGTTGTTGCATTAATCCACTTTATCCAAATGACATATTGATAGAGTGAGAGTGAGAGAGAGAGAGAGAGAGAGAGAGAGAGAGAAAGAGAGAGAGAGAGTCCAATAGACAGACACACAAACAGACACACAGACACGCAGACAGACATACACATAAACATACACTGAGAAAGATGGGGATACAGACACAAACGGACGTACACACAGAAGGGGGTGAGACAGACAGACACACATACACACAGAAAGACAGCGTTGTGTTATATGACTATGGTATAACCAAATGTATATACAAGGGCACAAACTGTGGCCAAAAATTAAATACCGGTTGTTTCTCACTGATAAATTTATCTTGAGGTATTGAAATGTATATTTTTCTGTCTCTGTGTTTGTGATATCTCTTTTGTGGCTATCCAAAAACACACACACACACACATAAACTAACATACACAAGCACACCCCCGCACGCACACACACACACACACACACACACACACACACACACACACACACACACACACACACACACACACACACACACACACAAAACATAAAATAAACACCTTTTCCTGGAATTTCAATCCCCCATCTTCACCACCCCTTCCCCCCCCCAAAAAAAAACATAGGTCAATTGTATCATTTTTTTTATTGTTTCATTTTATTTCAATAAACAAACAGACAAACAAACATGAAGTGTGGATATTTTTAGGATTGACCTTCTGGGTCTGGGGATGAGACCAGTGTTAGGCTGTGTGCATGTGTGGGGTAGGGCAATGCAACCAAACTAAGTCTCTTGGGAACAATTGTGGCCCTTAAAAGGCCGATGCACCTAGGAATGCATCTACAGGTCCAAGAAGTCGATGCCCACATCCTGTACTGTCAGCGGAAACGTGTTGGAAGGTGCGGGCTGCCTTGGGACCTTAATCGGTGTGGCGGACTTCCTGGGTGACGACCGTCGTTGTTGTGCTACAGTCATCAACTGACTGTCCAGACTCCCTGCCAGGAACGCCTCCAGACTCTCAGGTGGTGCTGGCATCGTCGATGGCCCTTGCTGGTCCATGGCTGGAGGAGGAGCTGTCGAGTAGGCACTAAGTCCACCTCTGGATCCACCAGCAGCGGGTTGGAACCACGTTGCAGGCGTTGGGTCTGCACGGACGGTGGTGGCAATGGGGTCAGGCTTCTGGCCATTCCTCCTCACATGTTTCACCACCACATTCCACACCTCCTCCTGCAGGTCCATCATCTGGGCTGGGGTAAAGTGATCAACCCGCCAGCTGCATCATGGAGTCCAGCTGGGAGCACAAGTGGCCGCAACAGGTCGCGGCTGCTGAGTCCCCACTGGCCTTTCTTGTTGAAGGGCCCACACGGCGACGTCTAGAAGCGGAGACTGGAGTGGAGGCTGAGGGGCGTGCACTGTAGATGCCAGCATGTCCAGGCACCATCAAACTTGGAGCAGACTGGTCATGGTCGAATTCAGCCTCAGACTCAGTGAGCTCCACAGGCTCAGCAGTTGGCTTCCTCTTCTTGGGGCCCAGGGTGTCAGATGAAATCTGACTGATGTAGGGCACCACGAACTGCATGTGCGTCCACACATACTCCTGGGCACGCGGAAGACGAACATCTGCTGATCCACTCTTCGTCTTGGCCTTCTTCGCCCGTCCCAGCAGGGCCCGCATGCAACGGTACCAACTCATGAGGACTGCGACGGGCACTCCCAACTGGTCAGCGAACTCCTTCCATTCCCGGTTCCGCTTGGCTGCATCTTTATAATCGGAGTGACTCCGATTATAAAGGTAGGGCCTCTCCCGCAAAAAATCTATGGCCTCCTGCTTCTGGTCCTCAGTCAGGTGTCCCTCCACTGCCTTCTTGCCTCTCTTGCCCTTCCCCTTTCCTTTGCCCTTGCCAGCACCGGCGGTAGTCTCAAAGGCAGGTGGGGTGGATGGGGGCTCCTGCAGTCGCTCATCCTGCTCACGTGCAGCCAGGGACTGGTTGGAAGCAGCAACATCAGAGTCAGAAGACATGTCGAAAAATCAGTCTCGTGTGTCGTGGCTTCGTGTAGACGCAGCAAGAACAACGAAAAAAAATGACAGTCAGCCAGCTTAAATACATTCACACTGTAACTGATCAAGTTACAACACGCGTCGATGTAACTCACTATAACTGACCCCAACCATGCAAAGAAGGTTGCAATCACTTGCAGTCGGTTAGATGTGTCGGGCCAGACAATTTGCATACCGCACGCAGCGTGCGTGCAAGGCATGCTTTTTGTTTTGACGTCGGAGTTTTTTTCAAACTCGGCTCCGCCTCTATTTTCTGCTCTAACTCACTGGAACCGATGGGGACTAGTGTGAATGCCTTTGTAACCGTTTATAACTTGATCGGGCGATGTAACCTCGAAAAATTTTTATCTCCCAAGTCATATTTTTGGGGGCCATCTAACCACCTATCTAACAAAAAATCGGGTCTTCCCGAAAAATCGTCTAACCGATGGGAACCCACTGCAACCAAAAATTTGTGGTTCCAGTTAGTTAGAGAGCGATGTAACCATTTGGTTAGATCGTGGTTACAGCCTAGTGTGAACGTACCATTAGTTAGAGAGCGATGTAACCATTTGGTTAGATCGTGGTTACAGCCTAGTGTGAACGTACCATTAGCATTTCACTGAGTCTCGGTGTGTGAACACAGTTTAGTAACCTTCCTGTGTTACTATCAACTGCCTTCAGCCTTCGCCGTGTTCCTGTCCAGGTATCGTTTTGTTCAGATCTTGTTACAGAAGGAGGGAGCTTCGGATGGGGGTAGAACAGAGCGATGCAACTCCGGATGTGGGAAGAACAGAGAAAACTGGATGGGGGGGGGGGGGTCAGAGGGAGGGAACTCCGGATGGGAGGGAGAACAGAGGGAAGGAACTCTGGATAGAAAGGAGAACAGAGGGAGGCAACTGTAGATGGGGCGAAAACGGAGGAAAGGAACTCCGGATGGGGGGGGGGGGGGGGGGAGGGGCAGAGGGAACTCGGGGTAGGGTGGTGTGGTGTGCGAGGAACGGAGGGAGAGAACTCAGGGGTGTGGGAACAGGGAGGGAACGTGGAGGATGGAAGAGAGAGGGAACTCGTTGGTAGGGGACAGAGGGAGGGAACCCCGGATGGGGGGAGAGAACAGAGGGAGGGAACTCCAGATGGGGGGATGGAGAACAGAGGGAGGGAACTCGGGGGGGGGGGTGGTGTGCGGGGAACGGAGGGAGGGAACTTAGGGGTGTGGGTGTGGGAACAGGGAGGGAATTCGGGGGAAGGGGATCCAGGTTGGGTGGGGGGAGAACAGAGGGTGGAAACTCTGGATTGAAAGGGGGGTGGGGGGTGGAGAGGAGAGAACTCTGGGTGGGTGGAAACGAAGGAAGGGAACTCTGGATAGGGGGAAACATAGGGAATTCCAGATGGGAGGGAGAACAGAGGCAGGAAACTCCGTTGGGGGGGAGAACAGAGGAACTCCGGATGGGAGGGAGGGAACTCTGGATGGGGGGGTAGGAGAACAGGGAAGGAACTCTGGATGGGGGCAGAACAGAGGGAATGAGCTCCGAGTAGGTGGAACAGAGGGGAGGGAACTCTGGATGGGGGGGACAGGAACCGAGGGAAGGGACTCTGGTGGTGGGAACAGAGGGGAGGGAACTCTGGATTGGGGAAGAACAGAGGGGAATCGGATAGGGTGGAACAGAGGGGAGGGAACTCTGGATGGGGAAGAACAGGAGGGAATTGGATGGTGGAACAGAGGAATCAGGATGGGGAACAGAGGGAGGGAACTCTGGATGGGGGCAGAACAGAGGGAATGACTCTGAGTGGGTGGAACAGAGGGAGGGAACTCATGGATGGGGGGAACAGAGGGAGGGAACTCTGGATGAGGGGGGAGACAGAGGGGAGGGAACTCAGGATGGGTGGAGAACAGAGGGAGGGAACTCAGGATTGGGGATAGAACAGAGGGAATCGAGGTGAACAGAGGAGGAACTCGGATGGGGGAACGAGGGGGGTAGGTACAGAGGGAAGGGAACTCGGTGTGAGGGGAATAAATGAGGGGAGAGGGGAACTCAGGTGGGGGGAACAAGGAGGAATGGATGGGGGGAGAACAGAGGGAGGGAACTCAGATAGGGGGGGGGAGGAAGAACAGTGAGAGGGAACTCCAGATGGGGGGGAGGAACAGAGGAAGGGAAACTCTGGGTGGATGGGGGGGAGGGGGGAACTGAGAACAGAATAGGAACTCTGGATGGAGGGAAAGAGGGAGGGACAGATAACGAAGGAACTCTGGATGGGGGGAGAACAGAGGAGGGAATTCCGGAGAGGGGGAAAAGAGGGAGGGAACTCTGAAGGGGGAGAACAGAGGAAGGGAACTCCGATGTAGGGGTGGAGAACAGAAGGAAGCACTCCGGATGGAGGGGGGGGGGGATAGAAAAGGGAACGTGCAGGATGGGGGGTAGAACAGAAGAGAGAGGGAACTCCAGATGGGTGAGGAAGAGAGGGAGGGAACTCCAGTTTGGTGGGGAACAGAGGGAGGGAACTGCAGGGGGTGTATAACAGAGGGAGGGAACTTCAGAGAGGGGGAGAACAGAGGGAAGGAACTCCGGAGGGGAGTGAGGGAGAACAGAGGGAGGGAACTCCAGAGGGGGGTGGGAAGCAAAGGAATTGAGGGAATTGCATCCAATCAGATCGAGGAGAACAGAGAGACGGAACTGCGGGTGGGGGAGGAGAACGGAGGGAAGGGAACTGCGGATGGGTGGGGAACAGAGGGAGGGGAACTCAAAGCAGAGTGAGGGAGAACAGAGGGAGGGAACTCCGGAGCAGCATGAGGGAGAACAGAGAGGG
>CM060313.1:5000-17500 GCA_030674185.1 Monoplex corrugatus | reverse complement strand
AAATGGTGAGCATGGCCCTCCGTATGAATATATCACTTGTCGTTGCAAGTACATTTCCCATTCTCTGTGTCTTCAGCCAGTCTGCAAGTCTGTCCGATATTTTCTCCCTGGATCTACCTGACATTCTCTTTCACTCCAGCTTTCCTGTTGGTGCCAAGTGCTCTAATTCCCCTTTCCTCGTAATATGTCCTGTAAATGTTGCTTGTCTTTACCCAATCTTCTTTATTAATATTCTTCTTGTGTCTACCTCCTTCAAGAATGTCTCGTTTGTTTCCTTTACTGTCCATGGAACTGTCTTAGAAACAACATTTCAACTGCCTCAATTTTCTTCTGATTTTGCGTGTTGAGTGTCCACGCCAGACATCCGTACAACAGTGTCGGTTCTATAACAGTGAAGAACTCTCTTCCTGATGTTAATTGGTAGGTATGTGTTGGTAAGAACGCTATTTATCTTCTTAATTGCTGTTTTAGCTCGGCCAACTCCACTGGCTGTTTCTGATGTGCATCTGCCATCTGGTGAGACGACCGCTCCCAGATATCTACATTTATTAACCTGTCTTAGTGTTATGCCATTTGCTGTTTGTTTGCATGAGAGGATCACAATGTCTATACAGATCACATGTCTCTACAGATCACATGTCTCTACAGATCACCATGTCTCTACAGATCACCATGTCTCTACAGATCACCATGTCTCTACAGATCACCATGTCTGTACAGATCACATGTCTCTACAGATCACCATGTCTCTACAGATCACATGTCTTACAGATCACCATGTCTCTCAGATCACCATGTCTGTACAGATCACCATGTCTCTACAGATCACCTTGTCTGTACAGTATCACCATGTCTGTACAGATCACCATGTCCTACAGATCACCATGTCTTACAGATCACCTGTCTTTCAATACCATGTCTCTATCAGATCACATGTCTCTACAGATCACCATGTCTCTACAGATCACATGTCTCTACAATCATCCATGTCTTACAGATCACCATGTCTTACAGATCACCATGTCTCTACAGATCACCATGTCTCTACAGTTCACCATGTCTCTACATCACATGTCTTACGATCACCATGTCTCTACAGACTCACCATTCTCTCGATCCATGCTCTAAGATCACCATGTCTCTACAGTACATTCTTCTACAGTAAACCGTCTCTTCAAGTTCTCAGTTCATGTTGAAGAACCATTTCTTCAGATCTGTTTTAGCACATGTCAACGTCCATGTCTTACATGATCCCTTCTTAATCAATGTTAAGATACATTACTATTCTGTCTTACGATCCATTCTGTTTTTACAGATCACAGTCTTACAATCACCTGTCTTAGATCCATGTTTACAGATCACCATGTCTCTACAGATCACATGTCTCTACAGATCACATGTCTTACAGATCACCATGTCTCTACAGATCACATGTCTCTACAGATCACCATGTCTCTACAGATCACCATGTCTACAGATCACATGTCTCTACAGATCACATGTCTCTACAGATCACCATGTCTTACAGATCACCATGTCTCTACAGATCACCATGTCTTACAGATCACCATGTCTCACAGATCACCATGTCTTACAATCACCATGTCTGTACAGATCACCATGTCTCTACAGATCACCATGTCTCTACAGATCACCATGTCTTAAGATCACCATGTCTACAGATCACCATGTCTCTACAGATCACCATGTCTTACAGATCACCATGTCTCTACAGATCACCATGTCTTACAGATCACCATGTCTGTACAGATCACCATGTCTTACAGATCACCATGTCTTACAGATCACCATGTCTCTACAGATCACATGTCTCTACAGATCACCATGTCTCTACAGATCACATGTCTCTACAGATCACCTGTCTCTACAGATCACCATGTCTCTACAGATCACCGTTTCCTACAGATCACCATGTCTTACAGATCACCATGTCTCTACAGATCACCTTCTCTACAGATCACCATGTCTTACAGATCACCATGTCTCTACAGATCACCATGTCTCTACAGTCACATGTCTACAGATCACCATGTCTACAGATCACCATGTCTCTACAGATCACCATGTCTCTACAGATCACCATGTCTCTACAGATCACCATGTCTCTACAGATCACCATGTCTCTACAGATCACCATGTCTCTACAGATCACCATGTCTCTACAGATCACCATGTCTCTACAGATCACCATGTCTCTACAGATCACCATGTCTACAGATCACCATGTCTCTACACATCACCATGTCTCTACAGATCACCATGTCTCTACAGATCACCATGTCTCTACAGATCACATGTCTCTACAATCACCATGTCTCCAATCACCATTCTCTACAGATCACCATGTCTCTACAGATCCATGTCTCCACACATCACCATGTCTCTACACATCACCATGTCTCTACAGATCACCATGTCTCTACAGATCACCATGTCTCTAAGATCACATGTCTACAGATCACCATGTCTCTACAGATCACATGTCTCTACAGATCACCATGTCTCTACAGATCACCATGTCTGTACAGATCGCCATGTCTGTACAGATCACCATGTCTTACAGATCACCATGTCTTACAGATCACCATGTCTTACAGATCACCATGTCTCTACAGATCACCATGTCTTACAGATCACCATGTCTCTACAGATCACCATGTCTCTACAGATCACCATGTCTCTACAGATCACCGTCTCTACAGATCACCACATGTCTCTACAGATCACCTTCTCTACAGATCACCATGTCTACAGATCACCATGTCTTACAGATCACCATGTCTCTACAGATCACATGTCTCTACAGATCACCATGTCTACAGATCACCATGTCTTACAGATCACCATGTCTTACAGATCACCATGTCTTACAGATCACCATGTCTTACAGATCACCATGTCTCTACAGATCACCATGTCTCTACAGATCACCATGTCTTACAGATCACCATGTCTCTACAGATCACCATGTCTCTACAGATCACCATGTCTACAGATCACCATGTCTCTACAATCACCATGTCTCTACAATCACCATGTCTCTACAGATCACCATGTCTCTACAGATCACCATGTCTCTACAATCACCATGTCTACAATCACCATTTCTCTACAGATCACCATGTCTCTACAGATCACCATGTCTACAGATCACCATGTCTCTACAATCACCATGTCTCTACAGATCACATGTCTCTACAGATCACCATGTCTCTACAGATCACCATGTCTACAGATCACCATGTCTCTACAGATCACCATGTCTCTACAATCACCATGTCTCACAGATCACCATGTCTACAGATCACCATGTCTCTACAGATCACCATGTCTCTACAGATCACCATGTCTCTACAGATACCATGTCTTACAGATCACCATGTCTCTAATCACCAGTTGAAGACACCATGTCTTACAGATCACCATTCTCAGTCCTCTACAATCACCATGTCTCTACAGATCACCATGTCTCTACAGATCACCATGTCTCTACAATCACCATGTCTCTACAGATCACCATGTCTCTACAGATCATCATGTCTCTACAGATCACCATGTCTCTACAGATCACCATGTCTCTACAGATCACCATGTCTCTACAGATCACCATGTCTCTACACATCACCATGTCTCCACACATCACCATGTCTCTACAGATCACCATGTCTCTACAGATCACCATGTCTCTACAGATCACCATGTCTCTACAGATGACCATGTCTCTACAGATCACCATGTCTCTACAGATGACCATGTCTCTACAGATCACCATGTCTCTACACATCACCATGTCTCTACAGATCACCATGTCTCTACAGATCACCATGTCTGTACAGATCACCATGTCTCTACACATCACCATGTCTCTACAGATCACCATGTCTCTACAGATCACCATGTCTCTACAGATCACCATGTCTCTACACATCACCATGTCTCTACAGATCACCATGTCTGTACAGATCACCATGTCTCTACAGATCACCATGTCTCTACAGATCACCATGTCTCTACAGATCACCATGTCTCTACAGATCACCATGTCTGTACAGATCACCATGTCTCTACACATCACCATGTCTCTACAGATCACCATGTCTGTACAGATCACCATGTCTCTACAGATCACCATTTCTCTACAGATCACCATGTCTCTACAGATCACCATGTCTCTACAGATCACCATGTCTCTACACATCACCATGTCTCTACAGATCACCATGTCTCTACAGATCACCATGTCTCTACAGATCACCATGTCTCTACAGATCACCATGTCTCTACAGATCACCATGTCTCTACAGATCACCATGTCTGTACAGATCACCATGTCTCTACAGATCACCATGTCTCTACAGATCACCATGTCTCTACAGATCACCATGTCTCCACAGATCACCATGTCTCCACAGATCACCATGTCTCTACAGATCACCATGTCTCTACAGATCACCATGTCTGTACAGATCACCATGTCTCTACAGATCACCATGTCTCCACAGATCACCATGTCTACAGATCACCATGTCTGTACAGATCACCATGTCTCTACAGATCACCGTGTCTTCAGTGTTTTAGCTGTTTAGCTCCACCCCTTTACTTTTGCTTTCTATTTCTATTATATTCGCAAGAGTTTGTAGGTCTTTTTCATTTTTCTGCAATTAGAACGGTGTCATCTGCATAACGAAGAATGTTTATCATTAAATTTTCCTCCAACCTTTATCCCAGGCCATTTTTCTAGGTTCCTCATGATGGTTTCACTGTGGAGTAAAAACAAATCTGGTGACAGAACACATCCCTACCTGACCCCTCTTTTGACTTTTTTTTTGAAAGAACCTACATCGTTCTCCGTTCCCACTGTTGCCGTTTGTTCCCTACATATATTTCTGATTATTCTTAGATCTTTTCCATCAACATGTCGTTGTGAAACATGCACTTGAAAAGAGAGAGAGAGAGAGAGAGAGAGAGAGAGAGAGAGAGAGAGAGAGAGAGAGCCAGACAGACGGACAGACGGACAGACAGACAGACAGACAGACATAGACCAAGAGACAGAGAGGCAGAGAGAACTGCATGTGAGACAGAAAACAAGATAGGACAAAATTTAATATAAAGACTGAATGCAACAGAAGGATAAAGACTAGAAAAAAAAGGCCGAAGAGGGATAAATAAAGATAGATAGATAGATAGATAGAGAGATATATAGATAGATAGATAGATAGATAGATAGATAGATAGATAGATAGATAGACGGACAGATAGATAGATATATAGAAGGATAGAGAAAGAGACAAAGAGAGGCAGACAGAGAGAGAGAAACAGAGACAGAGAGACGGAAACAGAGAGACAGAAAGAGAGAGACATCGAGAGAGAGAGAGAGAGAGAGAGAGAGAGAGAGAGAGACAGAGACAGAGACAGAGACAGAGACAGACAGACAGACAGACAGAAAACAGCCAGCCAGCCAGACAGACAGAGATAGTGACAGAGACAGGGAGAAAAAGACACAGAGAGAGACAGAAAGAGAGGCAGAGAGAAAGAAACATAGAAAGAGAGAGAGACAGGGGATGAGAGAGAGACAGACAGACAGAGGGACAGAGAGACAGACAGAGAGAGACAGACAGAGAGAGAGACAGAGAGAGAGAGACAGAAAGAGAAAGAGAGATAAAGAGACACACACACAGAGACATGGAGAGAAAAATAGAGACAGAAAGAGAAAAGGAGAGAGAGAGTAAGAGAGAGAGAGACAGAGAGAGAGAGAGAGAGAGTGAGAGGTAAACAGCGAGAAAGAGACAGACAGACAGAGAGAGACAGAGAGAGACATATAGAGAGAGAAAGATAGAGAGGTAGACAGACATATAAAGAGACATATAAAGAGACGAGAGAGAGAGAGAGAGAGAGAGAGAGAGAGAGAGAGAGAGAGAGAGACAGGCAGACATACAGACAGACAGACACATAGACAGACAGACAGACAGACAGAGACAGAGACAGACAGACAGACAGACAGAGAGAGAGAGACAGAGAGAGAAGGTCGGAGGTGAGGGCAGAAATTGGGTTCCGATAAATGGAAAGTGGCAGACAGGGACACGTGGAACGGAAATTGGTGAATACAAAAGAACGTTCAAATCATTGGTCTTGTAAAATCAATATTTCATACAGAAGTCGGCACCAGGGAAAAGCCAAGGAGGAGGAGGAGGGGGGGGGGTTGAGGGGGGACATGAGGGGTGGAGGACTTTCGAGGACTGATTCTGAACGAAGCGAGATAATTTGTCTGGGAGTTTGTTCAAGAGGAATTCATCGCAACAGGACAAGTCCATACGCTCTCCAAATATGTCAGTAATAACAATAACATAATAATAATAATAATAATAATAATAATAGTAATGATAATAGTAATAATAATAATACGATAACAATAATAATAAATCACTTTTATATAGCGCTATTCTCCTACACATAGGTAAAGACTCACTGCGCTTTACATTAATTAGTTCATTTTTCCCAATCAGCCCTGTGCCTAGTGGTCAATTATACTTACTCCCACTCCTAGTCCTTCCCCCTCCCCCAACACATACACTAGCACATTTGTTGCAAGCAAGTATTAATACATACATTACTGAATCAGAAAGATCAAAAATCATGTTTCAATAATGGTATTATTTATCAAAAAGATGAGTTTTGAGGCCCGCCTTAAAAGAAGAGAGAGATGATGAACAGCGGAGAGAAAAAGGCAGATCGTTCCAGACAAGTGGAGCCTGGCAACGGAAGGCTCGGTGTCCTAAGGTTTTGTATTTTGATTTTGATTTTGCCAGAACCCTCTAGTTGCTTGACCAGAGACTGCGGTCAAGCCTATATGTTTTCAGCGCAGAAGAGAGGTAGATAGGCAAGGTGTGTATCAAACAGATCCTTGAGAGCTAAAGATTCAAGATACGATATCTTGCGTTCAATCCCAGCCCGCAACATTACAAAAACTGGCCTGCACGCTACTCGTCTTTATGTGTGCATCATTCTAGTGGGTCTCAGCTTTAATGATTCATAGGTCCTTTCTTCCCCCTTCCCTATTTCAAGATGCCAACGCATAGGGTTTTGCGTAGACTTGGGATTTTTTTTCAGATAATTGCTGGCAGATTTGAGTGGAGCGCTCATGGAGTTTTCCGAGTGCAGTGAATCCCTCTTGAAGAAATTCCAAACTCCAAACTCCTTGAGTCTGTACAAAGGTGCATGCTCTGACAAGCTTTTGAAATGTGAAGAGAGGACGGTCAAATGAAACAGCTAGCTGACACCAGTTGAAGGATCATAGCATTAATATGACAATCCATTATCAGAGCATTGATATCACAATCCATGGCTTTATCAACAATAGGAATAAGAATAAGTTGTATGGACTAGATTGAAAAAAACAATGATGGCAACTGACTGTGGAACATCTTATGGACGTATTTGTAAAGAAGCAGTATCAAAAGCAGAACGAAAAGGATGGGCAAATATGGCTTGGTTCAGTTTCAGTTTCAGTTTCAATTTCCCAAGATTACTTCTCCCCGTTCGGAATGAATTCCATTTGCACTATCGTCACAGGTTCCATGTGATGGAGAAAATCCAGAATGATCACGGCATAAGGCTTAAAGCCTGCACATAAACCCAAAAACTGGCCAGGTCCTGAGGTTTATCTATAGTTCCATAACCCTGAGGTCGTAGTGGAGCGAGATGACAGAGACCTCAACTTTTCCCGGGGCCAGCATCACGAGGGCCGCGCCCATCCCCTCTCCCTCACTTCAGATTTACACTCATATTCACATTCATTTTTACCGATACTTTAGAAAGGCAAGAAGGCTAATTGGTTTCAAGGGGTGGGACCTGGGAAATCAACCTATCTCTCCAATGTTTTTATACTAAAGCAGCCGGGCAATGCCCTGTTCTTCATGTGGGATCTTTAGCGTACGCAGCCAGAAGGCACACGGGTCGGACTCGTTTTTCGTCCCCTTCCGAAGGACTAGACGTGTAGTTCGATTTTCCGGTCAAATTGAGGGGGAAAAGTCGGGGCCAGCTTGATGAAACATGCAACCAAACAAATATACAACAACATGAAAAGTCTAATCTGATCGAATACGTCTGAGCTCTTCTTTCTGGTCTGAGCGTGTCTGGATATCCCCAGTAATGGCTAATCTAACGATTTGTAATATAATGTTGTGTTTTTTTTTGCTTTTGTATTTTTCTTTCTTTTGGTTTGCTCTTGAGGTCATCTGTGAATGTTGTTTACCAGGAGCTTTGATCTGTATCTGACTGCAGTTATCTTTCAGGTCTTATCAGAAAAGCTTGCAAGGCAGTTTTTAGGTCACTGCCATGGGAACATTAGATGAGCTCTCTCATTAAAGGATTATATATGGATTAGTTCTTACTGTGCATGATGGTTTTTGTTTGTTTGTTTTAATCTGTAACGTCTCAGAAACTTTCGTTGACAGATTTTTGTGGATGTGCACACACACACACACACACACACACACACACACACACACACACACACACACACACACACACACACACACACACACACACACACACACACACACACATACACACACACACACACACTCACACACACACACCACACACGCGCGCACACACACATATACACACACACGCGCGTGCACACACACACACACACACACACGTCACAAAATCATAGTAAATTTGTCCATCTGCATACAAATGCAGGCCATGTTGACTGTCTTACATTAGTCTAATATCACTCTTAGTGAAAAGACGTTAAATCAAAGAACGAACGAACCAACAGTATTTGTATTCATTACTCTTACATTTGTTTAATTTTAGCTTTGTTTCTGTTGAGAAGATTTTTGCCCCATCAGGCATGGGAAAGTGATCAAACGCTGTTGTATTGGGTCATCGTCTTTACCACTGGAAATAAAAAAAATCAATCAAAAAATCATGTTACCCAGGACTAGAACGTGATTTCCTCTTTGCTTGTTATGTCTTTGAACACCCAGTATTGTAACTGTGGTGCTATATGTTTAGGACGTTCATCACACAACAACGGGACATGTAGTTTGGTAACTTGTAAATCAACCAGGTTTCTTTTCGTCTGAGAATAGAAAACGATATAAGGCCTTTCCAAAATATCAAAAGAGGGGTCAGGCAGGGTTGTGTTGTGTCACCAAATCTGTTTTCACTTTACAGCGAAGCCATCATGAGAAAAACCTAGAAGAATGCCCTGGGATAAAAGTTGGAGGAAGAATGATAAACAACATTCGTTATACAGATGACACCATTCTAATTGCAGAAAATGAAAAAGATATACAAAACCTTGTGAATGTAACAGAAATAGGAAAGCAAAAATAAAGGGTTGGAACTGATTAGCAAGAAGACTGAAGTCACGGTAATCAGCAAAAACAAGAAACCCCTTCATGCAAAATAACAGCAAATGGCACAACTTTGAGACAGGTTGACAAGTTTAAATATCTGGGGACGGTTATCTCACCAGGCGGTAGATGCACATCAGAAATAGTCAGCAAAATCAGCCAAGACAAAACAGCATTTAAGAAGATGAAAAGAATTCTTACCAACAAACGCCTAATAATTAACATCAAGAAGAGAGTTTTTGAATGTGATATAGAACCGATCCTGCTGCTCGGTTGTGAAGCGTGGACAGTCAACTCGCAAAGTCAGAACAAAATTGAGGAAACTGAAATGTGGTTTCTAAGAAGGAAGTTGAGAGTTCCATGGACAGCAAAGGAAACAAACGAGACAGTCTTGAAGGAGACAGACTCAAGAAGATCATAAATAAAGGAGATTAGGAAAAGACAAGCAACATTTATAGGACATTTTATGATGAACTGGGGAATTACAACACCTGATCACAACAAAGAAGCTGGAGAGAGAGAGAACACTGAGGCAGACCCAGTGAGAAAATACTGGACAGACCTGCAGGGTTGCTGAACACAGAAAGGGTGGGAGATGTACTTGCAGCAATAGGGGATAAATTCGTGTGGAGGGTCATGTTCGCCAACGCCTCGTGGCAGGCCACATGATGATGATGATGATGATGATGTTGATGATCCAGGCTGGAGGAAAAAATAGCACCAGGTAGACCAAGGGAGAAAATGCTGGACGGATTTGCGGAGTTGACGAACTAGTAAGGGTGGAGGATGTACATGCAGCGACAAAAGGTAGATTCGTAAGGAGGGCCGAAACGCCATGCAGTGGGCACCTCATGATGATGATGATGACGACAACCAGCCAGGTCTCCGACTCTAAAACGTCAGTGTGTGTGTGTGTGTGTGTGTGTGTGTGTGTGTGTGTGTGTGTGTGTGTGTGTGTGTGTGTGTGTGTGTTTGTGCATGTTTGTGTGTGTGTGTGTTGTGTGTGTGTGTGTGTGTGTGTGTGCGTGTGTGCATGCACATCCACAGAAATCAGTCAACGAAAGTTTCTGAGATGTTACACCGGACCCCGGAAACCTCAGACCCACATGGAAACCATGGCAGCACTTGATAAATGGAGTGGCAAACATACTCCATATCAGCAACATGGCTTTACGCCAGGCTGCCAGCCCTTAGCTGCAGAATATCAGCTTTATCTCCTTGCGACACTACAACCCTCTCCCTCTCTCCCAGTACAAGCGGACAGAAAAACTAAAAGGTAATTTGTTACTCACAACACACAGTCAGAAGCTTCTACAGCTCGGAGAAGGAAAACCACAGCAACGCTGGATAGATGGAGTGACAGACACTCTCCACATTCACAACATGACCCTACGTCAGCCTTCCCATCTTAGTGCACACCAGCCGATTCATTCTCACCCCCATTCCCCTGCCAAACCTTCCAGTACAAGAGGAGAGAAAAAAAAAAAAGTAAAATATATAGATAAACTCAAAACATAAAAGTCTACTTAACCTAAGACTGTTAAGACTGATGAAGAGCAACTGAACATATCTTTAGCACAAAGCGAAAAATAAATACTATGCTTGAACTGAACGCATCTTCAGCACAAAATGAGTGAATAGTAAATACTATACCTACATTGAACACATCTTTAGCACAAAGTGAAAAGTCAATAATACTATGCCTAAATTGAACACATCTTTAGCACAAAGTGAGCGAATAGTAAATACTATGCCTAAATTGAACACATCTTTAGCACAAAGTGAATAGTAAATACTATACCTAAATTGAACACTTCTTTAGCACAAAGTGAATAGTCAATACTATGCCTAAATTGAACACATCTTTAGCACAAAGTGAATAGTAAATACTGTGCCTAAATTGAACACATATTTAGCACAAAGTAAATCGTAAATACTATGCCTAAATTGAACACATCTTTAGCAAAAAGTGAGTGAATAGTAAATACTATGCCTAAATTGAACACATCTTTAGCACAAAGTGAGTAGTAAATAATATGCCTAAACTGAACACAGCTTAAGGGTTTGAAAAAGCACTGATTATGTATTTTACAGTTTACTCACAAATAGCGTATTCAGAAAGTACAAAATCAAATGCTATCACAATAACTGCTGTCTGAATGTAACCTTGAAGAAATTGGAGCAGCCTTTTTTCGTATGGAGAAAGCAAATAGAGTTCTACCACAGAAGACCATTTTACTATGAAAAGAGAAAAATCGTTACATTGATCTATTATTAACTGCTGCATTGTTTTAAATTAATCATCAATACATACCAAATTGAACAGTCATCTCATCAGACAGCAGATGAACATCAGAAATAGCCAGCAAAATCAGCCAAGGCAAAACAGCATTTAAGAAGATGAAAAGCGTTCTTGCGAACAAATGCCTATAAATTAACGTTAGGAAGCGAGTGTTTGAATATTGTATAGAACCGATACTGTTGTACGGTTGTGGGGTGTGGACATTAACACACAAAGTCAGAGCAAGATTGAGGCAAATGAAATTTGGTTTCTAGGAAGAATGTTGAGAGTTCTATGGACAGCAAAGAAAACACACGAGACAGTATTGAAGGCGGCAGGCACAAGAAGATCATTAACAACGAAAATTAAGAAAAGACAAGCAACATTTATAGGACATTTTATGAGGAAAGGGGAGTTATAACACCTGGTCATAACAGGAAAGCCGGAGGGAAAGAGAACACCAGGCAGATCCAGGGAGAAAATATTGGACGGAATTGCAGGGTGGCTGACAGGCAGAGAGAGTGTGCAGCCAGGAGGCACACGGGTCCGACTCGTTTTTCATCCCCTACACGTTCAGTTCGATTTTCCGGTCAAACTGAGGAGAAAAGTCAAGGCTTCTACGAGGAGAGAACCCTGGAACCTCGAGTTTAGTTATTGGCAGGGAAGCGTCTGAACCATTCTGCCACTCTTTTTCCTGTCTGTCTGTCTGTCTCTCTGTAGGTCTCTCTCTCTCTCTCTCTCTCCCTCTCTCTCTCCCTCTCTCTCTCTCTCCACCACTCTCACACACACCCTCTCTCTCTCACACATACATTACACATATAAATACCTCT
>CM060312.1:99518467-99520752 GCA_030674185.1 Monoplex corrugatus | reverse complement strand
GTCGTCTTGTCTGTTAACCCTTTGTCTCCCTCATTCTGCCCTGTTGCTCACTGAAATGTGTTCCCGTCTCTTAACCTTCTTCCTTCCTCATTCTGCCCTGTACCTCACAGACATATGTGTTCCTGTGTATTAACCCTTACCTCCCTCATTCTGTCCCTCAGCTTCCTGTTCGTTGCCTATCTGTTTGTTCAAGTCATTCTGGTGACGTCAGCATACTGTTTGTGGGGTCCCGTTCTCCCCTGCCCCCTCTCTCCTTTCCTCCTTCCCCATTTCAGCGCATAGGATTTTGCGCAGGCTCAAGGAGTGTTCCAGATGATTGCTGGCAGATTTGGATAGAGCGCATATGGATTGTCTGAGCAAAACGAAATCATCGTGAACAAATATCAAACTATTGATATGATATCGTGTTATGTTTTCTCCCAGTGTATGGGGCGGGGCCTGATGATGATAGGGAGAATAGGAGGGGGTGGGTGGGAGAGGTAAAGGGAGGATGGGGGTGGGAGAGGTGAAGGACGGATGAGAGAGCGGGTGGGAGAGGTGAACAGGGATGGCGGTTCAGGGGCGGAGGGAGGGTAATGGTGGATGTGAAGGAGGCTGATATGAGATCCAGGTGATTTAGTCGTTGTGTCCGTGACCTCAAACAAAAGAGACAGGTGCTCATCAACAACCTGTGGGAGGTGGGAAGAGAGAGAGGACGGGGAAGAAGAGAAATGATGACAGAATCAGGTAAATGACCTTGATTTATAGGGTCGTCCAGCGAATATATGATATTGATTTACAGGTATCCTCCAGCAGATGAACGATATTGATTTACAGGTATCGTCACAGCAGATGAACGATATTGATTTACAGGTACTGTCCAGCGGGTCAAAGTTACAGATCAATAATATTGACTTACAGGTATCGTCCAGCAGGTCAACGATATTGATTTACAGGTATTGTCCATGAGGTCAGTGATATTGATTTACAGGTATTGTCCAGTAGGTCAACGATATTGATTTACAGCTATTGTCCAGTAGGTCAATGATATTGATTTACAAGTATTGTCCAGTAGGTCAATGATATTGATTTACAAGTATTGTCCAGTAGGTCAATGATATTGATTTACAAGTATTGTCCAGTAGGTCAATGATATTGATTTACAGGTATTGTCCAGTAGGTCAACGATATTGATTTACAGGTATTGTCCATGAGGTCAGTGATATTGATTTACAGGTATTGTCCAGTAGGTCAACGATATTGATTTACAGCTATTGTCCAGTAGGTCAATGATATTGATTTACAAGTATTGTCCAGTAGGTCAATGATATTGATTTACAGCTATTGTCCAGTAGGTCAATGATATTGATTTACAAGTATTGTCCAGTAGGTCAATGATATTGATTTACAGGTATTGTCCAGTAGGTCAATGATATTGATTTACGGGTGTTGTCCAGCAGGTCAAAGTTATTCATTTACAGGTATTGTCCAGCAGGTCAACATTATTGATTTACAGGTATTGTCCAACAGGTCAGTTATATTGATTTACAGGTATTGTCCAGCTGGTCAAAGTTATTGATTTACAGGTAATGTCCAGCAGGTATATGATACTAAGTTTCATGTGTTGCCCACCTGTCGTAAATCCAACGTGTGAATGTCTGTCGACGCCGTAATGGCTATTTGGCCTTCAGGTTGCCGTAAGGTGTAGCTGAAAAACCATGTTGTTTATAGGTATACCAGCGTCACTTCTGCTCTGCTTCTAAGGGCAGTGAACTCTCTCTCTCTCTCTCTCGCTCTCTCTCTCTCTCTCTCTCTCTCTCTCTCTTCTCTCTCTCTGTGTCTGTCTGTCTCTGTTTCTGTCTGTCTGTCTGTCTGTCTCTCTCTCTCTCTGTCCGTCGTCACTCCATCTGCTTCCATTCGTTCGTCTTATCCATCCCGTCTATCTATAGATCTATCGACACCTCTAGTTATCTACCAAACCGCCTGTCTCTCTCTATCTACGGGCCCGGTATCAAGTGAGTAAACGACGGACATCTATTCGGAAGGTCCTGCTTTCAATCCACCTAGACACCTGGTGGGTAGATGATGGAGATTCCCAGGTCAACATGTACACAAACATGCCAGTGTCTAAACCGCCTTCGTGTATACACGTACACATGATATCCATAATGCACGTTAAAGATCCTGTGACTCATGTCAGTGGCTGGCTTATGAAAACATGATGAAAATACCAAGCATGTAGTAGTAGGCTTCCGTCAGTCGGCGTCGACTGTGGATGATGCGCTCTAGTGTCGTGTTGAGTTGAG
>CM060312.1:99513467-99515967 GCA_030674185.1 Monoplex corrugatus | reverse complement strand
ATATATGTCTGTCCTCAGTCAGCCTACAACATCACTCCTTGCAATGTTGGCTGCCTGCACTGCTCTCCAGGTCTCTGTCCTTCACGTCTGTCTGTCCTCAGTCTACAGCATCACTCCTTGGAATGTTGGCTGCCCGCACTGCTCTCCGGGTCTCTGTCCTCCACGTCTGTCTGTCCTCTGTCTACAGCGTCACTCCTTGGAATGTTGGCTGCCCGCACTGCTCTCCGGGTCTCTGTCCTCCATGTCTGTCTGTCCTCAGTCAGTCTACAGCGTCACTCCTTGGAATGTTGGCTGCCCGCACTGCTCTCCGGGTCTCTGTCCTCCACGTCTGTCTGTCCTCAGTCAGTCTACAGCATCACTCCTTGCAATGTTGGCTGCCCGCACTGCTCTCCGGGTGTCTGTCCTCCATGTCTGTCTGTCCTCCATGTCTGTCTTTCCCCAACCAGGTTGAAAATCTCTGGACTGTTACGACCTGTCCACCCCTTGATGTTTCCTGGGTAATCTGTTCGTGGTCTTCCCCTTCCTCTTTTGCCCTCGACTTTTCCATAGATGACATCTTTCATCAGAGTGCATATTCGGTCTGTTATGTTTCTCAAAGAAAGTGAAACACGCGGCAGCGAAAAGTGTACCATTATATGATGTGGAAAACGGTCTGTTCGAAAATATGATAAACATTGTAATGACAAAAATTTCTTTTGTAAAAAAATAATCAGGAACCAAATAAAAAACAAACAAACACGGAAGTAGAATAAGAACGTCTAATACAACCAGACAAGACAGGCGCAAATTTTCGGCCAACTGGCCTATGTCAAGTGTAAGATCACAAACAAACAAACACCAAATACAAAAATTATGGGGAAAAGACTGAAACTTCCCTGCTGCCACACCACACCACACCGCACCGCATCACACCATACCACACCACACCACATCACACCACACTGTACCACACTACACTACACTACACTACACTACACCACACTACACCACACTACACCACACCACACCACACCGCATCGTACCACACCACACTACACCACACCGCACCGCACCACACCATACCATACCATACCACACCACATCACACCACACCACACCACACAACGCTACACCACACCACAGCACACCACAGCACACCACACCACACCACAGCACACCACACCGCACCACACCACACCACAGTACACAACACCACACCACACCACACCACACTATACCACACCACACCACACCGCACCACACCGCACCACATTACACCATACTACACCACACCACACTATACCAACCACACCACACTGGACCACACCGGACCACATCACACCACACCATACCACACCACACCACACCATACTACACTACACTACACCACACTATACTAAACTACACCACACCACACCGCACCGTACCACACCACAGCACACTACACCACACCGCAACGCACCACACCATACCACACCACATCACACCACATCACACCACACCACACCACACTACACCACACCACAGCACACCACAGCACACCACAGCACACCACATCACACCATACCACACTACACCACATCACACCACAGCACACCACACCACAGCACACCACAACACAGCACAGCACAGCACAGCACACCACAGCACACCACAGCACACCACACCACACTACACCACACCACAGCACACCACAGCACACCACACCACAGCACACCACACCACACCACACCACACCACACCACACCACACCACACACCACAGCACAGCACAGCACAGCACAGCACACCACACCACAGTACTCCACACCACAGCACAGCACAGCACAGCACAGCACAGCACAGCACACCACACCACAGCACATGACAGCACACCACATCACACCACACCACAGCACACCATATCACACCACACCACAGCACACCACACACAGCACACCACAGCACACCACACCACACCGCATCACACCACATCACACCACACCACATCACACCACACCACAGCACACCACACCACACCACACCATAGCACACCACACCACACTACACCACAGCACACCACACTACACTACACCACACTACACCACACCACACCACACCACACCACACCACACCACACCACAGCACAGCACAGCACACCACACAACATCACACCACACCACACCACACCACACCACAGCACACCACACCACATTACACTACACCACACCACACTACACCACACCACACTACACCACACACACCACACCACACCACAGCACACCACACCACACCACACAACATCACACAACAGGACACCACACCACACCACACCACACCACACCATACCATACCACACCACACCACACTACACCACACCACAGCACACCACACCACAGCACACCACAGCACAGCACAGCACACCAAACCACACCACACCACAGCACACCACAGCACAGCACAGCACAGCACACCACACCACACCATAGCACACCACACCACACTACACCACACCACAGCACACCACACCACACCACACTACA
>CM060312.1:99490967-99505967 GCA_030674185.1 Monoplex corrugatus | reverse complement strand
GTTTGAACCTCATTCTTGAAGAGGCCACCAGCTCATCCAGCTGCTTTAAGATTTGGTGTGTCTCTTCCTCATCCGTGGACAAGACTGTTGTGTCATCCATGAAAGCTTTCAGAGGAGGCATCTGGTATCCATCTCCCAGATTCACTGGACCTGAACTCTTCATTGCAGCTTTCAAGATGACTTCCATTGCCAACACGAACAGTATGGGAGAGATTGCACAGCCCATTGCAATGCCCACCTCTAGGTCTATCCAGTCCGTGGTGTATTCTTTGGTAGAGAACCGCATTGAGAACCCTTGGAAATACTTCCTCAGCATTGTTCGGATGTTTTCTGGGATGTGATACATTTCAAGAGCCAGCTGGATCATATCGTGTGGAACTGATCCATATGCATTCGCCAGATCAAGCCAAACTACGTCAATGTCTCTCTTCTCTGTTCTTGCTTTTTGGATGGCATCCCAAATCAACGTGGCATGTTCCAAGCATCCAGGCATTCCTGGTATGCCTCCCTTTTGGACTGACATATCCAGATACTTGTTTTCAGTCAGGTATTTTGTCAATCTTGCTGCCATAACAGAGAAGAAGATTTTCCCCTCGACGTTCAGAAGTGATATTGGCCTGAACTGATTGATGCTGCTGGAGTTCTGCTCCTTCGGAATGTACACTCCTTCAGCTCTCATCCATTGGTCGTTGATCTTCTGGTTCCTCCATGCTGATCGAATCATCTTGTGGAGCCACTCGAGCACTTTTGGGCATTTCTTGTAGAGCAGGTATGGTATTCCGTTTGGTCCAGGTGCTGACTTGGCTCTGGCTTTCTTTACTACGTTCTTCACTTCATCCAGTGTTGGTGGTTTGTTATTGAATTTTCCTTCTGGCGCTGCAGGCCAAACCAGATTCTGGATTTCAAGTGGTGCCTCGCGCTGAGAATCGGAAGAGAGAGAGAGAGAGAGAGAGAGACAGACAGACAGACACACAGACAAAGAGATAGAGAGATAGAGATAGAGAGAGACAGACAGACAGACAGACAGACAGTGTGTGTATGTCATGAAATACATCGGTACGCACTGTGAGCCAGTTACGCTGAAGAAGTCAGCCGGATCGCCGATGAAAGCTACGCAAGTGAGTACCGTAGCCATTTTACTGAGAGATACGTTTCGCCAGGTAGTCATTACACCTGGAATACCTGCAGCAGATACAGCCGCCAGGTGTATGTGGGAAGGCAACATGTAACGTGACGGGAGGAGGGAAAAAGGAGGAAGATAGCGAAGGGGAAGGGGGAGGGGGTGGGGCCTGGGGATGGAGCACAACCTGTGATTGGGCTATCAGCCTGAAGCGCCATCTGCATGGAGTAACAGCTTTATGCAGTCACGGGATGCGCCGGTTTGTACCTTGTCCCCTCATTATCTGCCCCCTCTCCTTTGGACTGCAGTCTAGTGAAAGAGTCATTGATGTCATTGTTCAGGTTAAAATGTCCTTTTTTTTTAATACCTTAACCCTTTGTCTCCCGCACCCTGTCTACCAGCATCCTGCATTGCAAACCATACCAGCAAAGCAAAAACTTAACCCTTTGATTCCCTCATCCTATCCACCAGCTTCCTGCAGAGAGAGAGAGAGGTATGGACAGCGGGAGGGATAGAGAGAATGAGAGAGAAAGGCAACTGCACTGATTTACTACTGTTCCAAATATCTACGACAACGACTCTTTAACACAGCCAGCTGCCCTCCTCTGTTATCGAATCCTGTTTGTCTCACATGGGTCACACAGCCTCTGCCCACACACGCACAGCACACACTTCGCGCCGCTATTTGTCGGGACGAGGCAAGCCACACGCTCGTTAGTCTCTGCTGCTTCTGTTTTGTCAGTATCTTGTCTGGCTCAGGGCAGACTTCACGTGCAAATTCTCTCTCACCTGCTGTTCTTTTTGGACCGTTCTTTCGCTAGCCAGCCAAACCTGACGGTGGCAGTAATCTGGATCTGGTGTAGACTTCAGTTTAAAACAAAACAGAAGGAAATCCAGGCGCTTTATACGATATAAGCTGAGGCACGTGTGGATTCCACCACAGGTGATAATCGCGTGAACTGCCTTCTCCAATTTTTGTTGAAAAAAAAAAAAAAGTGTACGAAAGTTGCATCATTTTGCCTTCCTGTGCTTGCAGCCACACGAATAGCGATTAAAGAGATAAGCTCTCAAAGCGTTTAGAAAACAACAAACAAACAAACAAACAAACAAACAAACAAAAACACACAGAGAAAACAAACAAACAAGCAAACAAACAAACCCCTCCAAAATAAACACACAACACACACACACACACACACACACACACACACACACACACACACACACACACACACACACACACACACACACAAAAGAACGACAACCGGAAACTTCGCGTGATGCCGGAAAAATTGACTACCAGTTTCGCGAGAGTAACGAAAAACGTGTTTGCAGGCAAGGATTTTTGAGAACTCGGACACAACTTCAGTACAACTTTTGTTGTTTTGTTAGAACGATCGAAGGCAGCTGATAACAAGGGCATATAGCATCACGTATTGTTTCAGTCGTTTGTTGAAAGCTGAAGAGTTTATCAAGCAAGTGACGTTTCCTATATCTTAAGTCTTAACTTGTTTTTGTGCCTATAACAGTGACGTTTATTTTCGTCTTAAAAAAAAATCGTAGCACCAGCGGCATCTTGGTTTTGGTAACAAGTATAAACTGAGCTTCAAAATAAAAATAAAAAACAAAACAAAAAACCCACAAAACAACAACAACAACAACAAAAACCGTCATACCACCAACGGCACCTCGGTTTTTGGTAAAAAGTGTGAACTCAGCTCCTGGATCTGGCATCACGTGCAGATTGAGGGCTTGGTCTTTTGCGCGTGTGATGGTCTGTTAGTCTGTTCATCGGACTGAAGTGTCTGGTTGCTAAGAGACTTCAAGTGGATAGTTTGGAATCCGTGGTGGCTCAGTTGTCTTGTTGCTGTGGCGAGACTTGTGTGGTGGTGGTGGTGGTGGTGCTGTAGTAGAACACTGAACAGAAACTTGTGGTTGTGTGTGGTTTGTAGCCGAGTGTCTGAGCTTAGTGGGGATTTGGTGGATCGCTACAGTTGCAGAATGGCAAGCAGTGAGAGTGGAGGTAGCAGTGGGTCAGTTCCTGTGCGCCGTGTGCTCATCGCCATGGACGGCAGTGAACATTCCTTCTACGCTTTTGATTGTAAGTGGAGACTTTTTTTTTCTCCCGCTTTGAAGTTTTGTGATTGTTATTGTTATTGTTGTTGTTTTTCTTGTCCGAAGTTTTGAGTTTGTGTTTGTGTGTGTGTGTGTGTGTGTGTGTGTGTGTGTGTGTGTGTGTGTGTGTGTGTGTGTGTGTGTGTGTGTGTGTGTGTGTGTGTGTGTGTGTGTGTGTGTGTGTGTGTGTGTGTATGTGTGTGTGTACGTGTGTGTGTGTGTGTGTTTCACCACCACCTACCCCGTTTCTTTCTCAGATTTTTTTCTTTTAGTGTCATCCTCTCTCTCCCTCCTCCCCATCCTCTCTCTCTCTCTCTCTTTCTTTCTTTCCTTTTTTTTCTTTTTTTTTTCTTTCTCTCTCTCTCTCTTTCTGTTGGTGGCGCCTCTGTTATTTGAGTCAGCGTCTCTCTCTTCATTGATCTCTCTTTCTCCCGTTCAGCCCCCTATCAGTCTGTCTCTGTCTCTGTCTCTCTCTCTGTCTCTGCCTCTCTCTCTCTCTCCCTCCTCTCTTCTCTCTCTCTCCCTCTCTCCCCCTCTCCTCTCTCTCTTTTGTCTCACTTTCTCTCACTCCCTCTCTCTGTCTCTCTTTTCTCTCTCCCTCCCCCACTCCACTCCCCCCTCTGTGTGTGTCTCTTTTGCTCTCTGTGTCTCTCTCTTTTTCTGTCTGTCTGTCTGTCTTTCTGTCTCTGCCTCTCTCGCTCTGTCTGTCTGCCTGCCTGTCTGTCTGTCTGTCTGTCTGTCTGTCTCTCTCTCTCACGATCTATTGTATCTCTTTCTCTGAGTCTTAGCTCTCTGGCTGTCCATCTGAATTTAAATCTCACATTCGGGGGATGCCGGGAGCTCTGTCAGTATAAATAGTATCCCCACCTTCTGGAATTTCTGTACATGAAATGTCCACTTTTTTGTCACTCTCTTTGTTTCTTGCCTTGTTCCTTTGCTGTCTGTCATTTCTTTCTGTCATTTCTTCCTGTCATTTTCTGCCTTGCTGGTCCATCCACCTGTATGTTTTCGAGAAAGTCTTTGGCACTTTCTCTTAGGACTGCTAATTGGGTTTTATGTATTAAGTCCATTTTCAGCTCTAAGAAAGTGTAACGTACAGAAGCAGTTTTGGGTAATTTGGCCAGTTTTTATATATGTTTTAGTCTCCTTATTTGTGTTTATATTTATATTCAGGTTGGCTTTTTAAAATCCTCTGGTAATAATTGGGCGGAGTAGTCAGCACCAGGGACATTCCTTATATTATGTGCGCGATGCTTTGATACGTGTATTCATTTTCTTTTCCGGATGTTTTTTCTCCATTGAATATGGTGTACATTTTAAGATGGTTATAGTCTGATATGGCTCTGCGCAGTCGGCTGGCTTTAAACAACAAAACAGATAACTCTTTTCTCCCTCTTACCCTCCTCCCCTCCCCTGCCCTTCCCTTTGTTTCTGTTTCTGTCTTCTTCTTCTGTGAGTCTGTCTCAGTGTCACTTCTCCTGTCTGTGTCCTCTGTTTCTCATCTGTCTGCTCTGTCTCATCTCGTCTGTCTGTTGTCTGTGAGTCTGTCTCAGTGTCTCTGTTCTCTGTCTTGTCCCTCTTTCTCTGTCTGTCTGCCTCTGTCTCAGTCTCTCGTTGTCCGTCTGTAGTCTGTCTTGCGTCTGTCTCCGGTTCTCTCTCTCTGTCTCTGTCTGTCTGTCTGTCTCCGTCTTAGTCTCAGTCTAGTCTTGTCTTCTGTCTACCTGTCTGTCTGTCTCTGTCTCTCTTTCTCTACTTTCTTCGTCTCTCTCTCTGTCTCTCTCAACTCTCTCTCTCTCTAACTGTCTCTGTCTCGTTTTCTCTCCACTCTCTCTCTCTCTTCTCCGTCTCACACCACCCTCCACCCACCCTCCCCCCCCCCCCCCTCATCTCATCTCACGGAAGTTAAAACATTCATTCTTCTGTCTGCTGATAATTTTAACTTTGCTAGGCTGGTCAGCTGCTGGTTAACAAAATCAGATCAACCATGGGCCATTTCCGACTCTGAGCAGTTAAGATTATCAGTCAGTCTCCATCTATGACTCCAGCCGAGCCTACACTTGTGGTATTCAGGCAGAAAGGCGGACACTTAGCTGCAAGAGAAAAGTGGTTTTGGAAGAGCAACCAGCTAAAAAGTAGTCAATAATGACAAAGATTTAAGAGCGATCTTTTCAGCCAGTGACGGTTTTGTAACAGCTTTAAAATAAAGCGCACTGAGAGAGAGAGAGAGAGAGAGAGAGAGAGAGAGAGAGAGAGAGAGAGAGAGAGAGAGAGAGAGAGAATCAGAAATTTATTCAGTAAGGCCAAAGCCCCGTTAGAGGAGGGGGGGGGGGGTGTGTGAACACATTATAAGCATTATACAAACACAAACTATCATACATGGTCATTCTCGGGCAATGCATACTTCAGATATTTTGGAATAATTATGATATAGAACACGCAGCCAAACTTGAGAGAGAAGAGAGAGAGGAGAGAGAGAGAGGAGAGAGAGAGAGAGAGAGAGAGAGAGAGAGAGAGAGAGAGAGAGTCAGAAAATTTATTCAGTAAGGCCAAAACCCCATTTGAAGGGGGTGTGAACACATTTTAAACATTATACAAACACAACATGTAATACATAGTCGTTCTTGAACAACATACTTCAACTATTTGGAATAATTGCAATATAGGACCCGAGCCGAACTTTAGAGAGAAAGAGAGTGTGTGTGTGTGTGTGTGTGTGTGTGTGTGTGTGTGTGTGTGTGTGTGCAGCGTGCGTGCGTGCGTGTGTGTGTGTGTGTGTGTGTATGTGTGGTGTGTGTGTGTGTGTGTATGTTGTGGCGTGTGTGTGTGTGTGTGTGGCGTGTGTGTGTGTGTGTGTGTGTGTGTTGTGGTGTGTGTGTGTGTGTGTGTGTGGTGTGTGTGTGTGTGTGTGGTGTGTATGTGTCGTGTGTGTGTGTGTGTGTGTGTGTGTATGTGTGTGTGTTGTGTGTGTGTGTGTATGTGTGTGTGTGTGTGTTGATGTGTGTGTGTGTGTGTGTGTGTATGTGTGTGTGTAGTGTGTGTGTGTGTGGTGTGTGGTGGTATTGTGTGTGTGTGTGGTGTGTGTTGTGGGTGTGTGTGTGGTGTGGTAGTGTGTGTTGTTGTGTGTTGTGTGTGTGTGTGTGTGTTGTGTGTGTGGTGTTGTTGTGTGTGTGGTGTTGTGATAGTATATATGTGTGGTGGTGTGTGTGTGTGTGTTTAAAGCGTTTAAGAATTCAGTGCATTCTACAGTCATTTTCAAACTGGGTGATACTCAGATGGTACCATAATTATTGTGAGCAGCGGACATTTGTGATTGCAACAATACGAACAATTAGAGACGATTCACTTGTTTCCTTGTAAAAAACAAAAACAAAAAACAAACTGTTTGTATGTCCCACTCAGAACTACAGCCGCTATTAATGAACAACTTTGTCACCGTCCACTGTATAAATATACAATCGCATGATTAAATATTTGTTTAGAATTTTGAGTGATTAAATATTGGTTTAGAATTTTGAGTGATTAAATATTGGTTTAGAATTTTGAGTGATGAAATATTGGTTTAGAATTTTGAGTGATTAAATTTTAGTTTAGAATTTTGAGTGATTAAATATTGGTTTCAGAATTTTGAGTGATTAAATATTGGTTTAGAATTTTGAATGATTAAACATTGGTTTAGAATTTTGAGTGATTAAATATTGGTTCAGAATTTTGAGTTATTAAATATTGGTTTAGAATATTGAGTGATTAAATATTGGTTTAGAATTTTGAGTGATTAAATATTGGTTTAGAATTTTGAGTGATTAAATATTGGTTTAGAATTTTGAGTGATTAAATATTGCTTTAGAATTTTGAGTGATTAAATATTGGTTTAGAATATTGAGTGATTAAATATTGGTTTAGAATTTTGAGTGATTAAATATTGGTTTAGAATTTTGAGTGATTAAATATTGGTTTAGAATTTTGAGTGATTAAATATTGCTTTAGAATTTTGAGTGATTAAATATTGCTTTAGAATTTTGAGTGATTAAATATTGCTTTAGAATTTTAAAAACGACCTGAAAATATGTACTTCAGGAATGCAGACAAAATAGTAGTAGGCCGATCATTGAATGAAGAAGGGTTGCTATTTTCGTGTCACATGCGAAATCAATCTTGTCCGAAAATAGCTAATCGTCGTACTGCGAGAATGGTTGCTCACTTCGTTTTGTTGTGGATGGGGGAAAAAACAACAACCCAACCCAGGTCTATGAAAGCAGTAGCCTGTCGATCTTTTTCAACGTTTTCCCCCAGGGAAAGTGGTGTCTTGTGTCTCTGGAATGAGTCAGATAACAATGCTCTCGCTCAGTTTCGGATGGGTGTGTCTCGGTGAAATGTACACAAATACCGTTTGGATAGATGTGAAGACACATGGTGTGTCTAAGTGAAATGTACACAAATACCGTTTGGATAGATGTGAAGACACATGGTGTGTCTAAGTGAAATGTACACAAATACCGTTTGGATAAATGTTAAGACAGATGGTGTGTCTCAGTGAAATGTACACAAATACCGTTTGGATAAATGTTAAGACAGATGGTGTGTCTCAGTGACATGTACACACATACCGTTTGGATAGATGTGAAGACACATGGTGTGGTCTAAGTGACATGTACACAAATACCGTTTGGATAGATATGAAGACAGATGGTGTGTCTAAGTGACATGTACACACATACCGTTTGGATAGATATGAAGACACATGGTGTGTCTAAGTGACATGTACACACATACCGTTTGGATAGATATGAAGACAGATGGTGTGTCTAAGTGACATGTAACACACATACCGTTTGGATAGATATGAAGACAGATGGTGTGTCTAAGTGACATGTACACACATACCGTTTGGATAGATGTTAAGACAGATGGTGTGTCTCAGTGACATGTACACAAATACCGTTTGGATAGATGTGAAGACAATGTTCATGTCCTGTGCTTGTCAGGTCCAGACACACAAATTGTCTACATGTCGCTGTTGGAACGTGAAACATACACCGAACTTAGAAACAGACATCTGTCTTTGTTTTCGGACAGCAGGATAATATGGACAATAGATTTTCCAGAGTGGCAGAATGGTTCAGACGTTCGCCTGTTCGTAATTAAACTCGAGATTCCAGGGTTTGTTCCCCGTTGAGGCTTCGACTTTTCTTCTCAGTTTGACCGGAAAATCGAATTGAACGTCCAGTCCTACTGAAGGGGACGAAAAACGAGTCGGACCTGTGAGCCAGATGACTGCGCACAGATTTGGGTAGGGCGCATATGGATTGCACGAGTGCGATGATTCCCTGTTGCATAAACTCCAAGTTCCAGCCCATATGACATTGGCGATGCCAGTCACATTGTATAAATGATAATTCTATTCCCCAAGACAAACCTGGATGGTGCAGAGGTAAAGCTTCTGTCCTCCAGGTTGACCGCAAAGGTTCGAATCTGGCTCGAGAACAAATGTGTGAGTTCGGCCTCCAGTCTACCCAGCTGTGATTGGGTACCTGACCCTGTTCCTCTTCTACCTGTCGAGCGATGTTGAATCAGATGGCGTGTACGCACGTTGTTCAGGTTGTCGGCCCACACTGCGCAGACAGTATGTTGCTGCACAGTCTGCGTACTCCGCCTTCGGTGAGTGACCCTGCTGAAAGCTTGCTAAGGAAACGAGGTATGTTGCTGCACAGTCTGCATACTCCGCCTTCGGTGAGTGACCCTGCTGAAAGCTTGCTAAGGAAACGAGGTATGTTGCTGCACAGTCTGCATACTCCGCCTTCGGTGAGTGACCCTGCTGAAAGCTTGCTAAGGAAACGAGGTATGTTGCTGCACAGTCTGCATACTCCGCCTTCGGTGAGTGACCCTGCTGAAAGCTTGCTAAGGAAACGAGGTATGTTGCTGCACAGTCTGCATACTCCGCCTTCGGTGAGTGACCCTGCTGAAAGCTTGCTAAGGAAACGAGGTATGTTGCTGCACAGTCTGCATACTCCGCCTTCGGTGAGTGACCCTGCTGAAAGCTTGCTAAGGAAACGAGGTATGTTGCTGCACAGTCTGCATACTCCGCCTTCGGTGAGTGACCCTGCTGAAAGCTTGCTAAGGAAACGAGGTATGTTGCTGTACAGTCTGCATACTCCGCCTTCGGTGAGTGACCCTGTTGAAAGCTTGCTAAGGAAACGAGGCCAACGAGAGATTTGGTTCAGTTTTTACGTCGACACCCAACCTCAAATAATATGGCTGACGGGGATAACCATCCCAGGGACGTGGGAAAGGGGGACTTATCTAATCCTGTACTGACACCACCAGAACAACAATGATGCTAAGATGGGACAGTGAGAAGGCCAGTTTTAATAGGGGGACTTATCTAATCCTGTACTGACACCACCAGAACAACAATGATGTCAAGATAGGACAGTGAGAAGGCCAGTTTTAATGTAGCGCACCCCGGGATTCGAACCCACAACCATTAACATGTGAATGCGACGCTCAAACCAACTGAGCTACTGGGGCCCCGCCCAACGAGAGATGCTGAGCACGGTCCTTTATAAAGGCTAGCCTGGAGAACAGTTGAGGTCTCTACCACCTCACTCTCCTACGACCCCAGGGTTATGAAACGACCTTTACCTTCACCTACGGACGCAGTCGTCTCATGGACGGCGCAGCTAGCAAGGTTTTCTGCTTGACAGCCATTTTGATAATGATAAGATTACTTTGATGTCATGCTCTGGTGCTGATCAGGTTTTCTGATTACTTTTTCCCATAGAAGTAGATCCAGCCTGCCAGCCTTTTGGTCTGTCTGTCTGTCTCTGTGTATCTCTCTGTCTCTGTTTGTTGGTGTCCGTATTCTGTCTGCCTGCCTGTCTCTGTGTGTGTATCTCTCTTTGTCTGTCTGTGTCTGTATCTCTGTGTCTGTCCGTCTCTTTATCTGTGTGTGTGTCTATCTCTGTTTCTCTGTCTCTGTCCGTCTGTCTATCGCTGTGTGTGTCTATCTATATCTGATCGTCGCTTTCACTGTGTATCTGCTTACCTACCTGTCTCTCTGTTTCTTTCTATCTGTCTATGTCTCTCTTTCTGTCCGTGTCTCTGTCTCTGTTTCTGTCTCTGTCTCTGTCTCTGTATGTCTCTGTGTCTCAGTCTCAATGTTTGTCTGTCTGTCTCTTTGTCTCCGAAGAACCAATATCGATCAGACTTTGTGGCATGGATGAATACTTATCAGTAAATGTATTCTGGAAAATGAACATTCGGTCTCTCTGTCTCTGAGTAAGTGTGTGTATGTGTGTGTGTGTGTGTGTGTGTGTGTGTGTGTGTGTGTGTGTGTGTGTGTGTGTGTGTGTGTGTGTGTGTGTGTGTGTGTATGTGTGTGTGTGTGTGTGTGTGTGTGTTTGGGTTCTTGTGTATGTGTGTGTGTATGTGAGTATGTGTGTAAGTATGTGAGTGTGTGTATGCGTGTATAAGTGTGTGAGTGTATGTGTGTGTGTGTGTGTGTGTGCGTGTTTGGGTTCGTGTGTATGTGTGTGTGTGTGTGAGTGTGTGTGTGTGTGTGTGTGTGTGTGTGTGTGTGTGTGTGTGTGTGTTTGTGTAATGATGCTATCGATGATGATGAGAAGAGGAATGACAGCGATGATGTTATCGATTATGATGACAATAGGAATGATAATGATGATGTTATCGATGATGATGACAATAGGAATGATAGAGATAGAGATGATACTGTAGACTACCATTTCAGATTGAGACTGCGTGACCGTGGACTTGTACTCTACGCTTACTGACGCCCGAGACATACAAACACCTGCGGTATTGGTCACGGCACCCTCAATGACACATCCGTAAAGTCTTGATTGAATGTGTGGTCCCAAATCCGCGATACAGCAAGCACACGGCACGATCAACTCTGAACTTAAGCCGGTCGGGGTCCAAAGTTTCCACAGTCTATCTATCTATCTATCTATCTATCTATCTATCTATCTATCTATCTATCTATCTATGTATCTATGTATCTATCTATGTATCTATCTATGTATATATCTATGTATGTATGTATGTATGTATGTATGTATGTATGTATGTATGTATGTATGTATCTATCTATTTATCTATCTGTCTGTCTGTCTGTCTGTCTGTCTATCTATCTATCTATCTATGTATCTATTTATGTATCTATATATACTCCTAATCATAATTTAAGGGCCACTTCTTCCTTCCTCTCTAATTTTAAGTTGAAATAATTGACAATGTTTAGAATTGATTCTATGTTTTATTTCATCATTTCCACACCTGTTTTGGAAAAAGAAATTAGCACAATGACCCATTAGTGAACAGCACATGCATTTAAAGGAACCCCCCCCCCTTTTCAAAAAACAGAAAGTGTCAGATTTGGCCAATCTGTTTTCAATATCGCGTGTGTCCGCCCCGAGCCTGGATGCATGCTTCACAGCGCCGATGCATCGACCCCACAAGGGTACGGAGTGTGTCCTGAGGGATGGCCGCCCACTCGATCTGCAGGATGTCGACCAGCCTGGCCAGGGTGCCCGGTGGGGGGTGGTTGTCCCTGATGCGCCTCCCGAGCACATCCCAGAGGTGTTCAATTGGGTTCAGGTCAGGTGAGCACGCTGGCCAGGCCATACGGACGACTTCATGCTGCTCCAGGAAGTCGGTCACAAGGCGTGCTCGATGCGCAGGTGCATTGTCGTCCTGGAAGATGGCGCCTTGACCAAGGTCCACAAGCGCAGGCAGTGCCACGGCCGCCAGAACCTCGTCCCGGTACCGGACCCCGTTCAGGATGCCGTCAATGGGAGCAGGGGGGTCCGGGTACCACGGCTCATGCCACCCCACACCATCACCGACCCGCCGCCGTACCGGTTATGCTCTTGGACAGTGGCGTCAGCGAACCTCTCCCCTTGACGTCGCCACACCCGAGCCCGGCCATCGTTAAAGGTCAGGGTGAACCTGGACTCATCCGAAAACAAGACCCGGGCCCACTGTTGCCTTGTCCAGGTCACGTGCTCCCTGGCCCAGGTCATGCGGCGCACTCTGTTGACCGGTGACAGCACGGGTCGGACGGCCGGTCTCCGTGACCTCAAGTTTGCCTCATGTAGCCGTCTTCTCACCGTGCTGCAGCTGATGTTAGCACCTGTTGCGTCCCTCAGCTGACCCCTCAAGGTCACCGCAGTGGATGCCCTTTCCCTCAGGACGGAGAGGGCAAGGTAGCGGTCTTGCTGTCTTGTCGTTACTCTGGGTCGACCCGTGTGACGCCTTTCCTGGACTGCTCCAGTCTCATTGAAGCGCTCCAGCAGTCTCTGGATTGTGGAATGCGACACTTCAAGTCGTCTAGCAACTTCCCGCTGCGCTAGGCCTTCATCAAGCAGAGCGAGGGCTCTCCCCCGCTGCTCATCCGTCATCAGTCGTCTTGCAAGCATGGTTAAAACGAACCAAGAACGGGTCCTTTTTATCCTCGTCTGCGGGCAACTTTGGCTGGAGTAGTGTTCAAAAAGGGCTTGCCTTGCACGTGCAAAGCGAATTTTGTCGCTACCTTGCCTGCGTCGTCAGAGAGACCCTGCTGAAGATTCGACAATTTCGTGTGGAAATTGTCTTCCTTGGGCCGCCCATTGCAAATCGGCAAATCCCCAAACACGTGCCAAAAGGAAACTGCAATGTTGTCTGAGCTCTTATCCATTCAGTTACGGCAACGAATTGGAGAAAAGAGTAAGAGAAAATAGGTTATTTCTCCTTTCAAAAATTGACTCAAAAACGTTCCTGGCCCTTCAATAATGACGTGTAGTATATATCTGTCTGTCTGTCGATCTATGTATCTATCTATGTATCTATCTATCTATGTCTGTCTATCTATCTATCTATGTATGTATGTGTGTCTGTATGTATCTCTCTCTCTCTCTCTCTCTCTCTCTCTCCTCTCCCTCTCTCTCTCTCTCTATATATATATATATATATATATATATATATATGTATAGGGATGGAATCTGATGCGGTTTGAACCCATAAACAGTCCGATTTGTTAACCATTCCATGAATGTGAAGTGGTTGACCGTTGGCTGAACTGTTGACACTGTCTGACCTTGTCACCTGTGGCTGTGCTGGTGTAACGTGGATCACAGTTGATGCTCACTTAATGGAAAATGGAAAATGAATAACACACACGTAAGTGCGCACGCACACACACACAGACACACAGACACACAGACACAGACACATGCACACACACACAGACACAGACACAGACACAAGCACACACACACAGACACACGCACACGCAGACACACAGACACAGACACAGACACACGCATACGCAGACAACACACACACACACACACACACACACACACACACACACACACACACACACACACTCTCTCTCACACACACACACTTAAAACAATCCTGCGCTGAAATTTTAAAGTGGTAGACAGCTGTTACTGAATTCGCAAAGTGTGTGCGTATGTGTGCATGTGTGTGTGTGTGCATGTGTGTGTGTGAGTGTGTGTGTGTATGCGAGTGTGTGCATGTGTGTGTGTGTGTGTATATGGGAGTGTATGTGTGTCTATGCGCGCGCGCGCGTGTGTGTGAGTGTGTATGTGTCTGTATATGTGTGTGTGTCTGTGTGTCTGTGTCTGTGCACGGCACGTGTCGCGCATACGGCGGGCACGTGAATGCGTGTCCTCGTGCAATATGGCTATGGCATTAGGCAAAATGTTCTGAGCGTGTTATACAGAGTCATTGATGTAGACATCCATACAGGAATAAACTTTCCACTCCTAAGTGAGTATGATGATTATGGAGAACGTTCGGGTTTCAGCAACGTGGACGTTGAACTTAGGACTGATAAACATCACTCAATTAATCGAAATATACACATCACACAACTAACCATAATATAAACATCAATCAACTAACCATAATATAAACATCAATCAACTAACCGTAATATAGATATCACACAACTAACCATAATATAAATATCACACAACTAACCATAACCCTTAACCCTTTGACTCCCGCACCCTGACCACCAGCATTTTGCATTTTCAACCACACTAGCAAAGCAAAAACGTAACCGGTTAACCTTTTGACTTCCTCACCCTATCCACCATTTTCCTACAGGAAACTGAAGGCCAGGGTAAGGGAGTCAAAGAGTCAAGTTTTTGCAGCTGATGGATAGAATGCAGGAGTCAAAGGCTTAAACATAGATATATATATGTATATGTGACCCGCTCTGACAAAAGTACAATAAGTCGGGTGAGGCCTTCTGCTGCTGTGGGCTGAAAACTCTGAACAGGGACAATTTTGTCAATTTTGAGTTTTCTGCATTTTCATGCTTTATAACCACTTTTACACCATGTCCAAACACAATAAAGTCAAATTTAATTGATAAGTATCATTTTTTTGCGTTTTAATATGTGGTAAGTGCTACTATCTGGCCGCTGAAAGCTGCCCGATCGCCCCATTTTGGTGATTAAAGTACACTTTTCTTAAATTTAGTTTTCTTTTTGTTGTTTTCGATGGATGGCCAATTAAGTAAAGAAGGGAAGTATGGAATTTCAGCTGATTTTTGGTTGATATTTAATGCTTGTTGCTAAGGTGTTTCTGACCATACCCTTTCAATTCAGGCCTATTCTCTTCAACGCTGTTTTTCTCAAAATGGCTGACTTGACTCCTCTCATCGTTGAAAGCCCATAACTTTTTTGTTTTTGTAGCCTGTAACTCAACTTCAGTACCATTTAAAAGCTGAGATT
>CM060312.1:99468467-99480967 GCA_030674185.1 Monoplex corrugatus | reverse complement strand
TGTTTTGTGGAGTCAATGTAGCTGCCAAGGTATTTAAAGTCTTGTGTTTTGTGGAGTCAATGTAGCTGCCAAGGTATTTAAAGTCTTGTGTTCTGTGGAGTCAATGTAGCTGCCAAGGTATTTAAAGTCTTGAACTTGTTTGATCCACTGTGACAAAAGAACTGGCAATGACTATGAAATGGGTGGACAGTCAGGTACAGAGGGTTAGGCCATCAGACTTCAACTGAAAGGTCTGGGTTTGATCCTTTCTGAGTTCCCCCCACCCGCTGGGTAAAGGGTGGACATTTTCCCCACCTTCCACGTCAACACATACAAGTGCTGTTGTGCCGACCGATGTCTAGCAGACGAGACTGACCCGGAAGTGAACCCTCTGTATTTACATAGGTGACGTCAGAATTTGCGCTGCAGGTTTAGGTGCGCAACAGCCAGCTAAGTGGGTCTGAGAAGGCGGAATTGAAGAAGTCTGTCAACAAATCTAACCTCTGACCCGCTGAGACTGTGCACTTTGGCCCACTGTGTGACATCCAGGTCATCCCTTACGACTTCTCTCCGAGGAAAAGTGCCCTAACACCGGAATACGTCAGATAAACCGTAACTTCCCAACAGGTTATACCAATGGAAATAAGAGGGAAGCAGGGAGAAATTTTAAATATCAACTAAGTAACATAACTCTTGAGAGTCACGGAGTTATCTCCCATGTAGAATTTCTCAAACCCAACACAGTTTGCGCTACCCATTCAGCTAGCATAGACGCAGCCACAAAGCATAAAGTGGTAAACTCAGAACATTCCTTACACAGCCACAAAGCATAAAGTGGTAAACTCAGAACATTCCTTACACAGCCACAAAGCATAAAGTGGTAAACTCAGAACATTCCTTACAAATTCACAAACGGTTGTTGCTGGTTCAAGACACGTTGACCGCTGGCGGCAGGCCTACCGCTACCCGACGTTTTTCACCTCATTGCAACGTGAACCACGGCCAGGGAGCCTGGACAGTGTCCACGTTCGTCCGGATTCCTAATTGACCAGTAAGTGCTACTTTCTGCTTTGTGGTCTATTGTTTAGGAATAGATCTGGTTTCACGCGCCCATCGCGACGCACGGATATTCAGGGCCAGGGCGCGCACTTAGGGTAAATAAAGAATTACACATTTCGTGAGTTTGTGCTTGCTGATCATCAAGTATGCACGTTAAAGATCCGGTAAGTCATGTTAGTGTCCAGTGGCGTATGGAAACATCAAATCACCCAGCATACACGGCCACTGAAGACACAGTATACAAACTGTGCAGCAACATACCGCATTTTCAGTTTCTTGAGATGATACCTCCGCGCTGGGAAAGAATTCCATATGTACTAACGTCACAGGTGCCATGTGATGGAGAAGACCCAAAAATGATCACGGAACAAGCCTTAAGCCTGCACATAAACCCATGAGTTGCCAGGTTCTGAGGTTCTACCAAACCTGTTTTCTTTTTTTATCTTATACTAGTAAATTATCGGTCTATCATGGAACAAGCTTGGTTACATATAAATGACGTGTGTGTTTGTGTATCTTGTCTTCAAAGAAAAGAATCGATAAATAAAATGAATAAACAAAGGACTGAATTAAAAACACAACTAGCCACCAAGTATAGAACAGCCGACAAACACGCACCCAGAAAAAAAATCGTGAAAAAATAGGCCTACCCGCCCCCACCCACCCACCGTACTGCCAGCAGTGGTGGTGCATAGTATGCCTGTGGGCTTAATGGTCCAACTGATGTTTATGGAGGATGCCAGATAACACAGACCCCACCTTGCCATAAACTGTGCAGTCAGCCACGCAGCGTCAGTAGTCTTCTGCTTTTCACCTGTGGGGATGTCGGGGGGCACTTTCAGTGTAACTAGTATCCCCACCTTGTAGTGGGGATGTCGGGGGGCACTGTCAGTGTAACTAGTATCCCCACCTTGTAGTGGGGATGTCGGGGGGCACTACACTAGAAGGTGGGGGATACTAGTTACACTGACAGTGCCCCCGACATCCCCACTACAAGGTGGGGATACTAGTTACACTGACAGTGCCCCCCGACATCCCCACTACAAGGTGGGGATACTAGTTACACTGAAAGTGCCCCCCGACATCCCCACTACAAGGTGGGGATACTAGTTACACTGACAGTGCCCCCCGACATCCCCACTACAAGGTGGGGATACTAGTTACACTGAAAGTGCCCCCGACATCCCCACTAGAAGGTGGGGGATACTAGTTACACTGAAAGTGCCCCCGACATCCCCACTACAAGGTGGGGGATACTAGTTACACTGAAAGTGCCCCCGACATCCCCACTAGTATCCCCCACCTTGTAGTGGGGATGTCGGGGGGCACTTTTATTATTATTATTATTATGAACATTTAGTACGCCTAATCAAATTAATGCCCTAGGCGTTAACAATGGCAAAACATATAACCGAAATCACAAGCACGCACACACACGCCCACAAACACACACGCGCACACACACACACACACACACACACACACTAGTGTAACTAGTATCCCCCACCTTGTAGTGGGGATGTCGGGGGCACTTTCAGTGTAACTAGTATCCCCCACCTTGTAGTGGGGATGTCGGGGGCACTTTCAGTGTAACTAGTATCCCCCACCTTGTAGTGGGGATGTCAGGGGGCACTTTCAGTGTAACTAGTATCCCCACCTTCTAGTGGGGATGTCGGGGGCACTTTCAGTGTAACTAGTATCCCCCACCTTGTAGTGGGGATGTCGGGGGGCACTTTTAGTGTAACTAGTATCCCCCACCTTGTAGTGGGGATGTCGGGGGCACTTTCAGTGTAACTAGTATCCCCCACCTTGTAGTGGGGATGTCGGGGGGCACTTTCAGTGTAACTAGTATCCCCACCTTCTAGTGGGGATGTCGGGGGCACTTTCAGTGTAACTAGTATCCCCACCTTGTAGTGGGGATGTCGGGGGCACTTTCAATGTAACTAGTATCCCCACCTTGTAGTGGGGAAGTCGGGGGCACTTTCAGTGTAACTAGTATCCCCCACCTTGTAGTGGGGATGTCGGGGGCACTTTCAGTGTAACTAGTATCCCCACCTTGTAGTGGGGAAGTCGGGGGCACTTTCAGTGTAACTAGTATCCCCCACCTTGTAGTGGGGATGTCGGGGGCACTTTCAGTGTAACTAGTATCCCCACCTTCTAGTGGGAAAGTCAAGTCATACGATTGTGCACTTTTTAGTAGAGACATGTCCTCCTACACACAAATAGTATGGACCATAACGAACATATCTGGAGGTGGAAACACGATCACAGCACCCTGTGTAAGGCGCAGTGATCGATCAAAGTTTCCAATCAGTGCATTATTAACACGGTCAGGACACCATAGGGACAATAGGACCTGCATGTTGGAAGCAGACCTGCACGTGTATGCAGTGCGGGCAAGATCTGTCATCACGGGCTTGGCACCAGCGGCGGTGTAAACCTGGCGGGATTGACCTATACAATTAATTCATTCCGGTTGATATTTTATATACAATCAGTCCGTTTTCGAAATTTCGCAAAACTGTTGAAATAAACTGAAACGACAAATAAATATATTTTTACGAGTTTTAGAATATATGTAGCTGAAATGGGGCGATCTACTGATACAAAAGGATGACTATGATTAATTATTCTGGACATTCTGTGCTAGAAATTTCCTCTTTTCTGTCACTCTCTTTGTTTCTTTCTTCCTTCTTTGCTTTCTGTTATTTCTTTCTATCAGTTTCTGCCTTGTTGGTCCATCCACCTGTATGTGTTTGATAAAGTATTACGTATTTTCTCTTAGGATTGATGATTGGATACATAAGCTACGCACAAAAAGTTAAGGATCACTATGAGAAAACGGGTGCGTAATAAACTCATTTCGCTACTGTTATTTATTTCTCAGTCCAGCCAAATTGTTATGAATTCTTGTTCAGCTGTAAGTGGGCGATGTTGTGTTAGTGCGAAAATTGCACTGGATTCTCTACTACTGAGCTTGGCCGCAAACGGAAAAGCGGAAACTTGCGAAAAAGGACCTTGTTTTGGACCGTTCTGCCTGAACACATTGCACAAGCCAGATGGAAAAACCATTATGCACGTGCAAGCACTGCTGTTTATGTGTGAGATGCTGTCTCTTGCTTGGCTTTATAAGAAGACATTCCACCAGTAGTAGGCCTGATCTGACAATGCCTCCACGACGAAAATTGAGCGAGTTTGAGAGGTGACGAGCTGTTGCATGGTTCCAAGATGGTGTTCCCAAGCGAGAAGTGGCCAGGCGACTTCAGGTGTCCATCTCGGTCATTGTCAGACTGATTCAACGCTTCACAGCCACTGGGAGGGTCCATGAAAGACGCAGATCTGGTCGACCGAAGAAGACAAACCCACGTGAAGATCGTCTCATTGAACGACAAGCCCTGCAGACAAGAACAGCCTCTTCCAGCATCATTCGAAGGCAGCTGAGGGTGGCTACTAACATCAACATCAGCCAGCAGACCATACGGAACCGCCTTCATGGGATTAACCTCCGTTCTCGTCGCCCAGCTGTACGGCCACGCTTAACTCCAGCCCATAGGGCAGCACGCCGCGCCTTCTGCAGACGTCACGTGAGGTGGACACGTCAGCAATGGTCCCAGGTCCTGTTCAGTGATGAATCACGCTTCACCATGAACCACAACGACGGCCGACTGAGGATCTGGAGGCGCCCAGGGCAACGCTTTATTGACACCACTGTCCAAGAAAAGATGGCCTTTGGTGGAGGTTCTGTAATGGTCTGGGGGGCCTTCAGCCTTCACCACAGAACACCCTTGTATCATGTACAGGGTAACCTGACTGGCCTCCGATACTGGGATGAGATCCTTCGACCGCTGGCTGTGCCTACACTGCAGCAGATGGGACCGACGGCTGTCTACCAGGATGACAACGCTCGCCCCCACAGGGCAAGGGTGGTCAACGACTTCCTGCAGCAGTCTGGAGTCAACAGAATGGAGTGGCCAGCATGCAGTCCCGATCTCAACCCGATTGAGAACCTCTGGGATGAGCTGGATCGCAAAGTGAGGAGCAACCACCCCCTCCCAGGGATGCCCAACACCTCTACCAGATGCTGCAGACTGAGTGGCAGGCGCTTCCACAGAGGATCTTCACCAACCTGGTCAACTCGATGATGACTCGCTGCGTCGAGTGCCAGAACAGCCATGACGGTTACACGCATTACTGAACTTTTGGGAGCATCAGAATGCCCTGTCTTGTGATTTCAATGACTTTGGGAAATCAAATTTCGATACGTACCCACTTTGATCAAATGTACACACCAAACGATTGCTCGAAATTGAAGGCAATTGTGTATCGTTATCACTAAAGCATGGAATTAAATGTTTACCAAACTTCAACGCATTGGCTTTCTTATTTTGAAAGTTATGAATTTTTGTGCAAGTGATCCTTAACTTTTTGTGCATAGTGTGTGTATGTTAAGTGCATTTTTAGCTGTAGGGATATGAGACATGCAGAAACAGTTTTAGGTAATTTAGGCCCGTTTTTATATATGTTTAAGTGTTTTTAGTTATGTTTAAATTTGTATTCAGGTACGTTTTTTAAATCCCTGTGCGATAAATTGGACGGAGTGGTCAACGCCAGGGGCATATCCTTAGATTATGTGCGCGAATGCATTGATATGTGTACTTTATTTTCTTTTCCTGTTTTCCCTGTTAAACTATTGTCCATGATTGGAACTGGTTATAGCGCAGATATGGCTCAACGCTGTCGGCTGGGCTTTAAACAACAATAACAACTATAAGTCTTCTACGAGTCGCCGTGGTGTAGTGGTTAACGCAACGGACTACCGACTGGAAGGTTGTGGGCTCGAATCCCCATCAGTCCTTTCAAAAATCATTGTGGGATTTTTCGGCTCTAACCGGCTCCTACCCAGAGTTGGGCGTGCTATGGGTTCCTTTAGGAAGAATGGGACCACACAGTCGAGTCTCATCCACTTCATGGATGCGTCATTGAGGGTGTTGCTCAAATCTTCTGACCAGTGCTGCAGGTGTCTGTATCTCTCAGGCCTGGTTGACGCCAGGATATATTATGATAGTAAGCGTAGAGTACAGCCCTGTCACGCAGTTTCAATCCTAGATGGAACTCCATAGCATCATGATTATCATCGTCATCGACATCATCATCATTGCTTTGTAAAAAAACTGCCAGATTCTGTGGCCATTAAGGTGCCGCAAAAAATGGGACGAAAAATGAAAAAAGGTGAGCGCAGAGGTAACCTCTCTGGGTGCGATGATCCTAAACCAACGAACGAACAAACAAACAAACAAACAAACAAACAAACAACACAATAAGTCTTCTGCTTTCGTTCACTGTCTGCATGGTCAGGCGACATCTGGCACTGACTGTGACCGTTATTTCCCCCAGTTCCTGCCCCTGCCATGGAGCTTGGTGGTCAGAAGAGTTGTAGTCTGCCGTGTCTTCTGTCGCTCCACTTGACGAAGACACACGCACATGAACACACACACACACACACACACACACAGACACACAGACACACACACACACACACACACACACACACACACACACACACACACACACAGACACACGCAAACACACACACGCATACATACACACACAGACACACACACAGACACACACAGACACACACACACAGACACACACACACACAGACACACACACAGACCCACAGACACACACATACACACACACACATATGTATACACACATACACACACATACACACACACGTACACACAGACACACACATATACATATACACACGGAGAAACACACACACACACATACGCACACACATACACACACATACACACACACATACACACACATACAACACACATACACACACATACACACACACACATACACACACACAGTTACATGTACACACACATACAGACACATACACACACGCGCACACATATACGAACACAAACAGATACACACACACACAGACACACACACACACAGATACACATACAGACACACAGACACACACAGACACACATACACACAGACACACACACATACACACACAGACACATAGACACGCACACAGACACACAAACACACATACACACAAAGACACACACACATATACACAGAAACACACAGACACACAGAGACACAGACACAGACACACATGCACACACGCACACAAACACACATACACATACACAGACACACACACAGACACACATATATACAAATACATACACACACATTCACACACATATATACACACATACACGTATACATACACACACATACATACACACATATACACACACACGCGCGCGCACATACACACACACACACATACACACGCACATGCCCTCGCACACACATACACACATTCACATACACGCACAAACACACACACACACATACACACACGCACGCACAACAACAGACACACACACACACACTCACACAGACACACGCAGGCACATACACAGACATAGACACACACACATTCTCTGTCTTTCTGTCTCTCTGTATGTCTGTCCATCCCACTCTGTGTGTGTGTGTGTCTCTCTCTCTCTCCCTCCCTTTCTCTCTCTAGCTCTCTCCCTCCCTCTCTCTCTCTCTTCTTCCTACCGTCTGTTTTTTTAATGTAAGAACAGTAGCAGCAACAGATTTGTACACTCATAAGTTTGCGTATGTGCCAATATCTGTGCTGTTGGAAATTTTAATAATTTCATTTCGTTTCTCTGTGTCTGTCTCTGTCTGTCTTTCTGTCTTTCTATGTGTCTCTGTTTGTCTGTCTGTGTGTCTGTCTCTCTTTGTCTTTCTCTTTTTCTCCTCTACTACTACTACTTCTTCTACTACTACTACTACTACTTCTACTACTACTTCTTCTACTACTACTACTTCTACTACTACTACTATTACTACTACTACTACTACTTCTACTACTACTACTTCTACTACTACTACTTCTACTACTACTACTTCTACTACTACTACTTCTACTACTACTACTTCTACTACTACTACTTCTACTACTACTACTATTACTACTACTACTACTACTTCTACTACTACCACTACACATATACACACACAGATGCACACACACACGCAGACACTCTCTCTCTCACACACACATACACACACACACACACACACACACACGCACACACACACGCACACACACACACGCACACACACACACACACACACACACAACGCACACACACACACACACACACACACGCACAAACACAAACACAAAGACAAACACACCGTTTAATGTAAACGTCACAGAGATGCATTTCATCGACCAGGGCAATAAGAGAACTGGCTGTGTGAGGGACCAGCTGTGTTCAACACGCCACAAGATGGAGCATGGTGCACAAGGCATGTCCTCACCATTCACTTTGTCACCTTTGTTCAGACACTGCTCTTTGTACAAGTCATCTGACTTGTGACAGGATGCATATTAACCGTTTAACTCCCGCATTCTGTCCATCAGCATCGTGCATTGTCAACAATGCCAGCAAAGCCAAAACTTAACCCTTCGACTCCCTCACCCATAAAGCTAACACAAAGGAACAGATATACTAGGAAACTGGTGGGCAGGGTTAGGGAGTCAAAGGGTTACGTTTTTGCGGTTGGTGGACAGGGTTAGGGAGTCAAAGGGTTAAGTTTTTGCGGTTGGTGGATAGGATTAGGGAGTCAAAGGGATAACTCGCTACCTACGATGTACTTTGTTTCTTAAACTTGCCAGCATTTGTGAGTTTTTCCTTTGTCTCAATCTTCCCAACACACAGTTTTTCCTTTGTCTGAATCTTCCCAACATAGTTTTTCCTTTGTCTGAATCTTCCCAACATAGCTTTTCCTTTGTCTTAATCTTCCCAACATAGCTTTTCCTTTGTCTTAATCTTCCCAACATAGCTTTTACTTTGTCTGAATCTTCCCAACATAGCTTTTTCTTTGTCTTAATCTTCCCAACATAGCTTTTCCTTTGTCTGAATCTTCCCAACATAGCTTTTTCTTTGTCTTAATCTTCCCAACATAGCTTTTCCTTTGTCTTAAGCTTCCCAACATAGCTGTTTCTTTGTCTTAAACTTCCCAACATAGCTTTTCCTTTGTCTTAATCTTCCCAACATAGCTGTTTCTTTGTCTTAAACTTCCCAACATAACTTTTCCTTTGTCTTAATCTTCCCAACATAACTTTTCCTTTGTCTTAATCTTCCCAACATAGCTGTTTCTTTGTCTTAATCTTCCCAACATAGCTTTTTCTTTGTCTTAATCTTCCCAACATAGCTGTTTCTTTGTCTTAATCTTCCCAACATAGCTTTTCCTTTGTCTTAATCTTCCCAACATAACTTTTCCTTTGTCTTAATCTTCCCAACATAGCTGTTTCTTTGTCTTAATCTTCCCAACATAGCTTTTCCTTTGTCTTAATCTTCCCAACATAACTTTTCCTTTGTCTTAATCTTCCCAACATAGCTGTTTCTTTGTCTTAAACTTCCCAACATAACTTTTCCTTTGTCTTAATCTTCCCAACATAGCTTTTCCTTTGTCTTAAGCTTCCAACATAGCTTTTTCTTTGTCTTAATCTTCCCAACATAGCTTTTTCTTTGTCTTAATCTTCCCAACATAGCTTTTTCTTTGTCTGTAGCTCTCCAACGTAGCTTTTCCTTTGTCTGTAGTTCTCCAACGTAGCTTTTCCTTTGTCTGTAGTTCTCCAACGTAGCTTTTCCTTTGTCTGTAGCTCTCCAACGTAGCTTTTCCTTTGTCTGTAGCTCTCCAACGTAGCTTTTCCTTTGTCTGTAGCTCTCCAACGTAGCTTTTCCTTTGTCTGTAGCTCTCCAACGTAGCTTTTCCTTTGTCTGTAGCTCTCCAACGTAGCTTTTCCTTTGTCTTAAGCTGCCCAATAAAGCTTTTCCTTTGTCTTAAGCTTGTCAACATATCTGACCTTTGCCATTGTTTGGTCTGTTGTATCTGTCTCCTTAGACCAGTGATGGCACCATGTAGGATGGAAGTGGCGGAGAATTGAGCAGTGAGCGGACGTCAAGTTAGCGCTCGTTGCTAAGAAACGCTATGTCTGTTAGTTTTGTCAGTTGATACCAGAAACCGCGTTGCCCCAGAAATTCGCTGCTGTTCAGCCTTTAAACGATGGCAAAAAATAGCAATGTCAGCTTCTCTCCTGGCCTTTAAAGTGCATCATGGGAGTTTTCGCTATCAACCCCATCGGAAGCCAGGATTTTGATTCTTTCCTATGGTCATGGAAAGATTTTGTAACAAACGATGAAGTAAGGTCAAAACCAAAAGATCCCAGTTACCAACATCTTCTGCAAGCATCAACAGAGTTGGCTGGGCCATGCCGCTAGATTGCTGTCTTCCAGACCTGCCAACCAGGTCCTGAACTGGAACTCAGGAGGACAACGCCTGTTACACCTGTCACCGTGGTGTAGTGGCTAGCAGAACGGACTACCGACTGGAAGATTGTGGGCTCGAATCCCCATCAGTCCCTTGAAGTACAGCGGATGCGGAAATGAAGATCCCCTCCTGTTTTAGAACCACAAGAGCTGTCTAGTTTATGTTTAGTTAATTAGGGGTTGGTCTTTCCTGTCATACTCTCTTTTTCTCACAAGACTTTTATTTCTGCCTTCCAGATCGTTCATCAGTATTTCTTCCTTATTGTCTCCTTGGCTCCCCAAAGATGGAGTATGATTGCTTTTTAAAGCGGAATAAGAAACGGTCAAACACACACAAATCTGCTTTCTCTGCTAGTTACGTAAGTTTGTATGAATGTATATACTTAGATAAGTAGTGCTCGCTGGAGCTGTAGCCTGTGTAAAAAGAAGAAGAACAACAACAACAAATTTCAAAACTCCAAACTCATATTTGATAATCCTGATTTTAAACATTAGGCCATACCCATTCAGACACATGTTGAGGCATCAAAACGCGTGTCGAGAATAGGCCAACATAAAAATATAAAGTATTTGAGCAGTCTGCTTACTGTAAGTTACTTGTGTACCATGTGTATGGGTCCTATTGGTCGATAAATTTTCGACAAATCTTTTGTGGTCCACTTCCATTTATGACCCAAAATAATAAAGTGATGGAAAGGGGTGGTAGTGAGGGTGGAGGTTCTTAGATTTGAAAAAAAAAGTATTTGTTCATTTATAGAGGGAAAGGTTGTTCCATAACTCTGAGTTAATATGAGGAGTGAGGTGGTGGAGACCTTTTATGTGAGACAATGTATTTTAGGGTGGTTTTCTTCTCTCTCTCTCTCTCTCTCTCTCTCTCTCTCTCTCTCTATCTATCTATCTCTCTCCCCTCTTCTCTTCTCTTCTGTCTCTCTCTCTCTCTGTCTCTCTGTCTCTCTCTCTATCTCTCTCTCTCCCCTCTTCTCTTCTCTTCTGTCTCTCTCTCTCTCTCTTCCTCTCTCTGCTGTCTCTCTCTCCTCTCTCTCCTCTGTGTGTGTGTGTGTGTGTGTGTGTGTCTGTCTCTCTGTCTGTCTGTGTGTCTGTCTGTGTGTCTATGTGTGTGTGTGTCTGTCTGTGTGTCTGTCTGTGTGTCTGTCTGTCTGTCTCTCTGTGTGTCTGTCTGTGTGTCTGTCTGTGTGTGTGTGTGTGTGTGTGTGTCTGTCTCTCTGTCTGTCTGTGTGTCTGTCTGTGTGTCTATGTGTGTGTGTGTCTGTCTCTCTCTCTCCCCCCCTGGCTGCTCTATCTTTTCTAGCCTGAATAGGGTCAGGCACTGTTTCACAGCTGGGTGTAAGGGACCCCCCCCCCACACACACACATAAGGTATTTCTCCTACCCGCACAAGCGTTCATTTTTATGCGGATGTACAGCATTCGTTTGAACAACGAAATAAAACTGCTTGAAAACAATATATGTGTGAAAATATCCATTTGTTAAAAGTGTGCTACGAGATATATTTGAAAAATGACGAAAGACGCACAGAACACGTTGACACAGCAGGAGATGAACAGGAACCTTGCTGATAAGGAAATGAGTTTACATGAAGCCAGTTAAGTTTTGAAACACGGAACAATAAAACATTGGCACTGATGGATTCCCTGGTGAATACTTCAGAAGCTGCCTACGTCTGCCTCCATGCGTGTGTCTCTGTAGAGAGAGAGAGAGGAGAGAGAGAGAGAGAGAGAGAGAGAGAGAGAGAGAGAGAGAGACAGAGACAGAGACAGAGACAGAGACAGAGACAGAGACAGAGACAGACAGAGACAGAGACAAAGAGAGAGAGAGAGAGACAGAGACAGAGACAGAGAGAGAGATGGGCCGGGGGGGGGGGGAGAGGGGATGATATCCCAGGAAGTGAACTTGGTGTTTTATTCAATAAAACGTTTTGCGTCGTCTGTGGAACTTAGCAGCAAGTTTGAAATCTGGCAGCGTCCGTAAATTGTTCTGTTGTAGTAAACTAAATGATTATTGACACTTCACCCAGTTCTTCTCTTGTGTTTGTTAAACAGT
>CM060312.1:99458467-99463467 GCA_030674185.1 Monoplex corrugatus | reverse complement strand
ATAGGCTCGCGCGAACAGTGAACTGCTCCACGGGTGATGATGTGCAGAGAAATTTCACCCTATCTATGATCCGAGAGACAATGCTGTGAACCATCCCCTAGATGTGTTTGGTGTGTGTGTGTGTGTGTGGGTGTGTGTGTGTGTGTGTGTGTGTGTGTGTGTGTGTGTGTGTGTGTGTGTGTGTGTGTGTGTGTGTGTGTGTGTGTGTGTGTGTGTGTGTGTGTGTAGTGTTACGAGCCAAGTGGTTGCACTTTGAAATTGTCCTAATTTGGATTAATAAGAAATGATTGTGTTGTATGGTCTCGTCTTGTCTTATCTTGTATTGTGTTGTGTTGTATTGTAGTGTACTGTGTTGTGTTGTATTGTAGTGTATTGTGTTGTGTTGTATAGTATCATATCTTATCATATTGAATCGTATCGCATTGTATTGTATCGTATCGTATCGTATCGTATCGTATCGAACTGTACTGTATTGTATTGTATTACATTATTAGGACAAATGGACAAACAACATGTCTTTTGAAGTTGTATTAAATGTGAACCATCAGATCCACACAGATTGCCCGGACATACGGACAAACAGTCAGTCAGTCCTGTGAAGTTGTATTAAGTGTGAACCATCAGATCCACACAGATTGCCCGGACATACGGACAAACAGTCAGTCAGTCCTGTGAAGTTGTATTAACTGTGAACCATCAGATCCACACAGATTGCCCGGACATACGGACAAACAGTCAGTCAGTCCTGTGAAGTTGTATTAACTGTGAACCATCAGATCCACACAGATTGCCCGGACATACGGACAAACAGTCAGTCAGTCAGTCCTGTGAAGTTGTATTAACTGTGAATCATCAGATCCATACAGATTGCCCGGACATACGGACAAACAGTCAGTCAGTCCTGTGAAGTTGTATTAAGTGTGAACCATCAGATCCACACAGATTGCCCGGACATACGGACAAACAGTCAGTCAGTCCTGTGAAGTTGTATTAACTGTGAACCATCAGATCCACACAGATTGCCCGGACATACGGAAAAACAGTCAGTCAGTCCTGTGAAGTTCTGCACCTTGTCCTGTCCCGTCAGTTTGACTTGCTGCTTGAGTTGGAGAAATGAGTTACTGTACTACAACAGATGTCTATCATAGGATCATGACATAAATCAACACTGTGGTACAAAGCTGCTTTGCTGAACACCCGTGTGTATGTGTGTGTGTGCGGGCATGTGGGTATGTGCATGTATTTACTGTTATTTGTTATTTTCATCTCTTATCTGTTTATTTATCTACATACTCCTTTATTTTGTATTTATTTAGTCACCTACTTACTTCTTATTCACTTATTTACTCACTTATTTACTTACTTGCTTACGTACTTACTTGCTTGCTTACGTACTTATTTACTTACTTACTTACCTATCTATGATTAAGAAATACTGTCTTCCCCTAGTTGATAGACGGCTGAGCATTTGGGCATTGACTAAGAGGGGGGGGGGGGGGGTCTGTCATGTGAGACGAGTTTATACAGAATAGCTAGTTGTGTTGTGAGTCAGACCTTTAATTATATATTTACTTTATATGTATGTTCCTTTTTTGAAAGTAAGATGCACACATACACATATCATTTACATGTAACCAAGATTATTCCAGTGGTAGGTTGATAAAATACCAGTATGTAATGTAGACCAGGTACAACATAGACTAGGTAGGGCCTCAGGACCTAGTCAGCTCTTGGGTTGATGTGTAGGCTTTAGGCTTGTGCCACGGTCACCATACACATGGCACCTGTGACGCTAGTGCATATGGAATTCGTTCCAAGCGCGGCGACGTCATCTTGAGAAACTGAAACTGAAACTGCTGAGCATGCTAGCACCCTTCTCTACAGCAGCGACAGCCGGACAACCTGCGTACGCCAAGAGCATCGACCGATAGCTTCCACCTGAAGTGCTTGTACCGGATCCTTCCTGAGCGTTTCCATTTTTAAGGATCATCGCACTCAGGGCCCCCGTGGGAATGTGATAAATTGGACGGAGTGGTCAACGCCAGGGGCATCTCCTTAGATTATGTGCGCGAATGCACTGATATGTGTACATAGTTTTCTTTGCTTTTTTTCCTGTTGAAGTTTTGTGTGTTTTGAAGCGGTTACAGCCCTGATATGGATTTACGCAGTCGGCTGGGCTTTAAACAACAACAATAGGAATAACAATCTGCGGTGCCGGTCAGAAGATTTGAGCAACACATTTGAGTGACTCATCTGTGAAGTGGATGAGGCTCGACTCTGTGGTCCCAGTCTTCCCAACGAGCCCATAGCACGCCCAACTCTGGGTAGGATCCGGTCAGAGCCAGAAAATCCCACAATGATTTTTGAAGGGACTGATGGGGATTCGAACCCACAACCTTCCAGTTGGTAGTCCGTTGCGTTAACCACTACACCACAGCGACTGGTTCTTCCTGGGCATTTCCTGTAAGGACCGTGTTTCAAACAAGAACCATCATTGACCAGGCCAGCGTACCAAATATATATATGCCCTCTTAAAATAATGGCGACTACGCTGGCTTGGCCACGTCCGCCGTATGCAGGATGGTCACAGCCCAAAGATCCCCTGTATGGAGAACTTGTCGCAGGATCCCAACTCTCAGGCTGCCCACTGCTGGCGTACAGGGACGTCTGCGAACGTGACCTGAAATCCGCTGATATGGTTGTGGTCACCTGGGAAAAGACAGCTACAAATGGCTGTGGCTGGCCACAAGCTGTACGTGCAGGCATTGATATTCAAGAGGAGAAACGAACTCCACTGAGGTCGGACAGAAGAGAGAGAAGGAAAGCTGTGACAGTGACCACCCAGCCACAGCTATCAGCCTTCATGTGTGTTAGCTGTGCCAAGTACTGCCACTCAAGAATTGTTCAGCCACATCCCGAACGAGCCCCCAAGGGAGAAGATTGGTAGAATGGTTCAGACGTTCGCCTGCCAATAACTAAACTCGAGGTTCCAGGGTTCGCTCCCCGTAGAGGCCTTGACTTTTCTCCTCAGTTTGACTGGAAATTCGAACTGAACGTCTAATCCTTCGGAGGGGGACGAAAAACAAGTCGGAATCGTGTGCCTTTTGGCTGCACATGTTCAAGATCCCACGGCAGTTGAAAATCGTGAAGAGCAGGGCATTGCCCCGCTGCCTTGGTGTAAAATCATTGGGAGATAGGTTGATTTCCCAGGTCCCATCCCTTGAAGACCAATTAGCCTTTCTGAAGTCTTGGTAAAAAAAATGTGAACACTGACCGTGAATTTGAATCCAGGGAGAGAGGATGGTCACCGCCCTCGTGGTGCTGGCCCCGGGAAATAGTTGAGGTCTCTGCCTCTCTGCCACCTCACTCCCCTACGACCCCAGGGTTATGGAACTATCTAGGTAGGACCTCAGGACCTGGCTAGCTCATGGATTTATGTGCAGGCTTCAGGCTTGTGCCGTGATCATTCTGGATCTTCTCCATCACATGGCACCTGTGACGTTAGTGCATATGGAATTCATTCCGAGCGCGGAGACGTCATCTTGAGAAACTGAAACTGAAACTGAAACTGAAACTGAAATCCACAGCCGACGCTGTTTCCACGTGCAGTGGAGTCCTAAACCGGGTTATCTATTGTCTAATCAGACAGCCATCATCCAATAATCATCATCATCATCATCATTCTCCTGCCCGTGATGGGCGTAGAGGAGAGATGAGAGACACTCTTGAAGCCAGCCGTCGCCAACCGGTCCTGTCCTCCGCCTGTCGCACCAGCGTGGGGCCATCCAACCTGGTCCATTCTTTGATGTTGTCCATCCAGCATTTGGCTTGTCGTCCCCTTCGTCTGCCGCCTCCCAGTGTACCCTGGAGGACCGTTTTGGGCAGTGAGTTGTGGCGTGTGACATGCCCGAACCACGACAGCTTCCTGTTCTTGACTGTTGCCAGGAGGGGTTCTTGTGGGCCTGCGAGTGTTGTTATTTGGCTCCACACAAAGTCGTTTGTCTTCCGATCTTGCCAAGAGATCCCGAGCAAGCGCCTGAAGCATTTAGTTTCAAACGTCTGGATTCTCTTGGTGGTCTCTGCTGTCATGGTCCAGCTCTCGCATCCATACAGCAGGATGGGGAGCACCAGGGACTTGTACAGCTTCATCTTCGATGGAAAGCCGATCTCTCTGCTCTTCCAGATCTTGTTTAGCTTTACCATCGCTGCTGTTGCGATCGCTAGTCTGGTCTTGATTTCTGTTGTAGAGCGACCGTCTTTGGTGAGAGTGGCGCCAAGGTATTTGAAAGCGTCCACTTCTTCAAGCTGTTGCCCGTTCATGTAGATTTCAGCATGGGTGTTGGTTGTGCTGTTGACCAGGACTTTGCTTTTTTCTGTGCTCACTTCCATTCCGTGTGCACCTGCACTTTCTTCCAGTCTCATGGTCAGGTCTTGTAGTTCTTCGTTGCTGCCTCCCATCAGGTCGATGTCATCTGCGAACCTCAGGTTGTTGATGGTTCTTCCTCCGATGGAGACAGTGGAGTGGAAGTCATGGAGGGCTTCACGCATGATGTTCTCCAGGAAGAGATTGAACAGCACGGGAGAGAGTAGGCAGCCTTGACGGACTCCAACTGTGGTCTTGAAGTAGTCCCCTATCTGGTTGTTGAGGAGAACTGCGCTGCTGGCAGTGTTATACAGCGCCTGGATGGTTTGGACGAGACCTTCCTCAATGCCAAACTTTCTTAGCACCTGCCACAAACCCTTATGCCACACCCTGTCGAATGCTTTTTTAAAGTCTATGAAGTTGTGGAACAGGTCTCTCTGATGCTGCAGATGTTTCTCCATCATTATCCGGCAGGTGAAGATCTGTTCTACTGTGCTTCTGCCCGCCCTAAATCCAGCTTGTTCTTCCGCAAGGTGTTCTTCCGCTTCTTTCTTCAGTCGATTCAATATGACTCTGAGCATGATCTTGCTGGTGTGGCTAATGAGACTTATTGTTCTGTAGTTCTGGCATTGGCGCA
>CM060312.1:99438467-99453467 GCA_030674185.1 Monoplex corrugatus | reverse complement strand
CGTGGTTGGTTTGATCCTCACCTTCTTTTACTACGGACATTTATTGCAACGCTGTGGAGACATCGAGATGAATCCTGGACCACGATCTGCCGGCAAGACAGGGAGCACAAGGCAAACACTACTGAGTTCCAGCGCAAGTCCTGCTGCCTCTGCATCTTCTACTTCTGGGACACATGCATCTTCTCCCACCAGGGAACCAACGACCGCCGACGTCATCGCCATGCTCCAAGATATGCAAAAACATGATAAGACCATGGACTGTAAGTTGGATGATGTAAAGAATGAGATGAGAGGCCTGAATGACAAATTTAATTCATTACAGGAGGAAGTTCAAAAACTTAGAGAAGAGGCACATGATTTGCGTAACAAGAATGCAGAACTTGAAAAAACTAACTCTGAAATCATGGACAAAGTAAACAATCTTGAAAGAAAATCTGATGACTTGGAAGGACGATCTAAACGACAGAATGTCATTTTTTACGGAATGGAACGAAAGGATAAGGAGACAAATGAAGACTGTGAAAAATTAGTGCAAGATCTTGTTTCAAAAAAGATGGGTGTGGAAGGGGAGGTGGCTTTTGATAGAGTTCACAGGTTAAATGCAAAACGTGACTCTCCTATCATTGCACGATGCACATTTTATAAGGACAAGATCCGTATCCTCAAAGCCAAAATGAAGTTGAAGGGGAGTCAGATTTTTGTCGGAGAAGATTTCTCCAGCAGGGTGCGTGAGTTAAGACGCAAATTGACTCCACATTTGAAAAAGGCCAGGTCTGAGGGAAAGAGAGTGGCAATGGTGTTTGACCATCTCGTCATCGACGGGAAAAAGTTCGGGCTTAATGCCACAGAACAATTAGTGGAATTAAGATAGGTCATTGGCCGGCCCGTTCATGATAAAATGTATGCGTCCTTTTCCAGAGGGAACGAACAAAAACTAACACCGGTGCACATCTCCACGCACGACGAACATAGGCCTATTGGCGACTGTCACTCATGTGAAGGGCAAAATTCACGTGGAGAAAAGTTGATTGAAAGCGTTACTCCTGACCTTCATGGTTGGCAGACGTGTTCTTTGAATGATGTACGCAACAGATATAAATCGGATGTAGAATCAGAATCGAAAATAAATGAAAGTTTTCATATGTATGATAATCACCATGTGCATAATAAGGACTCGGATGTGTACCCGTGCTTGAGTAAAACGTTCTCTTTTCTCTCATGGAACGTTAACGGTTTATTTTCCAAAGTTACTGAAAAAGATTTTGTTTCGTATGTGTGTGAGTTTGACTTCATATGCTTTGGAGAAACATTTTTGGAAAAGTGTCACACAGATGTTTTTGTTGGCTATACTGTATTTTGCAAACCAGCGGTAAAGCTTTCGTCCCAAGGGAGACGATCTGGGGGATTGGTTTGTTTGGTAAAAAACCAGTTGGTTCCTTTTGTAACATGGATTGATATTAAACAAACTGATGTATGTGCATTTGTTATCGATAAACATATTTTTGGTACTTCAAAAAATGTTTTGTTTATTTGTGCTTATGTTCAGCCAGAAGGTTCACCTTACTATACATATTTCGATATTGATAACGGAATATCTGCTTTGGAAGAATGTCTTGTTGATTGTTTACTGTCGTTAGGTGATGCTGAAATATTACTTTGTGGAGATCTGAACAGTAGAACGTCAAATTTTTCTCCAGAAATTTACGACTGTTTTGGTATTGACTCGTTGACGAATAGTCAACCGTCATGTACAGATCGCAGATCTGAAGATTCAGTTTTAAATAATTACGGTAAAATGTGGTTGAATTTGTGTGCTGCATTTGGTTTGTATATTTTGAATGGAGTTTGTAATGGCGACCATCAGGGTCGCTATACTTACGTATCTGAGAACGGGTGCAGCGTGAATGATTATTTTCTTATTTCTAAAGATCTTTTTTCTTCTGTTTGTAATGATTGTACCTTATATATATCTGATCGCATTGATTCAGACCATTTTCCTGTTCAGTTACATATTACTTTCCCAAATGAAAATACATTTAGGACGGATGTTTGTGACAGTGACACAGTGATTGAAAAATTTGTGTGGAGTGATGAAAATGGTCATGTTTATAGATCAAATTTACAGAAAGAGGAGACGCGTTTGAAATTTCAATCTGCTATGAATTTGATTGATGTAGATGTAGATGATGCTTTGAACGTGTTCAATGACTGTATTAAAGATAATGCTGAAAATATGAAAAGATACTTGCATAGTAACAAGACAAACATAAACAGTGATTGGTTCGATTTTGAATGTTTAACAGCCAAACGGAATGTCCGAAGATTGTTAAAAAGATTTAGAAAAACTTTAAGCAATGAGGTCAGATGTATGTATACTATTGCGAGAAGAGAATATAAAAATCTTCTGAAAAGAAAGAGAAGATTCTTTAATCTAGCATTATTGAACAGCTTGGTGTCCACATTGAATGACCAACAGGCATTTTGGAAATCCGTTAAAAAGGCATCATTTAAAAAAAGTCAGTCAAAACGTTGCATTACTGTTAACACGTGGTTTGAACATTTTCGTTCTCTGTTAGATAAAGATGTTGTGCAAGAGGTTGAGTATACTATGCAAGTCAACGAGGAAACAGATGACCATCTTGATCGTCCTATTTCGGTGGATGAAGTTGTGTCCGCCATGCGTAAACTAAAGAATGATAAAGCTGCAGGTCCTGATATTATTGGTGAATTTTTTTAAAATGGGACAGATGATACAATTCAGTTTTTCCTGAAACTATTCAATAAACTTTTTGATGATGGCATATTTCCAGAAAGTTGGTCAGAATCAATAATTTTGCCATTATTTAAGAAAGGGGACGCCAGTAATCCAAATAATTACAGAGGAATTTCTCTCTGTAATATAAGTAGTAAATTATATAGCACCATTATCAATAAGAGGTTACAGGAATGGGTTACAAGTAATGATATTACAGGAGATCACCAAGCCGGCTTTAAGAAGGGATATTCTACAATAGATCATATGTTTACTCTCCTCTCCTTTGTTCAGAAACAGTTTTCTTGTAATAGGAAATTGTATGTTGCTTTTATCGATTTTGAAAAAGCATTTGATTCTATTGATAGAAATTTGCTTTGGCCAATTTTGTTGAAGAACGGTGTAAATGGTAAATTGTTTCAATGTATAAAGGCAATGTATCAAAAAGTTAAATGTCGAATCCGCTGTGGGCTTCATTTTACAGATTATATTCAGTGTACAACTGGAGTTAAACAAGGAGATGTTTGTAGCCCTGTGTTATTTTCTATGTTTATTAACGAGCTTGCTCTGGAGGTTATCAGCAATGGGCATCATGGGGCCAAATTTCCACAGGATTTGTCAGAATTGTTTATTCTTTTGTTGGCAGATGATGTGCTGTTGTTATCTGAAACGGTTGTAGGTTTACAGAGGCAGTTAAATACTCTACACAGAGCAGCAACTTCTTTGCATCTTAAGGTAAATTTGAACAAAAGTAATGTTGTCGTATTTAGAAAAGGAGGACACTTAGCTGCTAGAGAGAGATGGGTGTACAATGATACAGTTATGCCTGTTGTAAATGCATATAAATACCTAGGAATTTATTTTTCTACACGTTTGAGTTTTACTCTGGCTTGTAAAGATATTGCTAGCAGGGCAAAAAATGCATTGCTATGTGTGATGAAAAGATTGAATATGTTAAATAATAATTCATTTGATTTACTTGTCAAAATATTTGATTCACAAATACAGCCAATTTTGCTGTTTGGAGCAGAAATTTGGGGATTAGATAAGGCAGTTATGCATTGTGAAGCTGTACACTTATTTGCTTTGAAAGGATTTTTAGGACTGGATAAGCGCACATCTAATGATTTAGTGTATGGAGAAACAAACAGATACCCATTGTTTGTTCATTCAGTTCTACGATGTATTCAATTTTGGTTAAAACTATTGCACATGGAAGACAATAGACTGCCGAAAAAATCATATAAGATGCTGTTTGATCTAGATTGTAAAGGTAAGAAGAATTGGGTTACTAGTATACGTATATGTCTGAATGAATACGGGTTTGGTAATGTTTGGTTTTTCCAAGGAGCTGGTGATGAGAGACAGTTTATTCGTGTTTTTCGACAAAGACTGATTGATTGTAGATGGCAAAAGTGGAATGACCATATACAAACAAGTGGAAGATATGATTTTTACAGAACTGTCATAGATTCTCACAGTGTTAAACCGTACATAAGCCTTGATCTGGATATTAATTTGAAAAAAATAATAGCAAAATTCAGACTTTGGTTTATCAAATTTAAAAACCCATCAACTGAGATACAAGCAACACAGAGAGTCTGATTTACTCTGTCCCTTATGTATGCAAGCGGAAGAAGACGAAATACATTTTGTCCTGTGTTGTCCAGCTTTAGATGAAATCCGTTCAAGGTTTATCCCTCAAAAGTATTTCAGATGCCCAAATATGTTTAAACTGTGTTTGTTAATGTGTTCAACTCGTTTTGATTATATTAAGAATTTTGGTTTGTTCTTGCTTAAAGCAGTTAAAATCAGGGAAATTGCTTTATCGTGATACACAATTTATTTTGTTGTTGATTGTTAATCCTATATGATATATTATCTGATTATCTCATTATGTTTATAAGCACCCCTTCAGTAGGGGCTATGGCCTTTCTTGAATAAAAATTCTGAAGTCTGAAGTCTGAAGTCTCTGTATCTCTCTCTGTGTCTGTCTCTGTCTGTCTATCTGTCTCTGTCTGTCTGTCTGTCTCTGTCTGTCTGTCTGTCTGTCTCTGTCTGTCTGACTGTCTCCCAATCTCTCTCTGTCTCCCAATCTCTCTCTCTCTCTCTGTCTCTTTCTCTGTCTGTCTCTTTCTCTGTCTGTCTGTCTCTCTGTCTGTCTGTCTCTTTCTCTGTCTGTCTCTCTCTGTGTCTGTATCTCTCTCTGCCTCTCTCTCTGTCTGTATCTCTCTCTGTCTCTCTCTGTGTCTGTATCTCTCTCTCAATCTCTCTCTTTCTCATCTCTCTCTCTGTTTGTCTGTCTGTCTGTCTCTCACTTTCTCTGTCTTACTCTTCTGCCTCTCTCTCTCCGTCTCTTCATGTGTAAAAAAACAACAACAAACAAACAAACAAACACAAACAAACAAACAAAACAAAAACCAATGAGAATGTGAGTGACAGTACACACACACTGCTCTACACATAAAATATGACGAGAGAGAGAGAGAGAGAGAGAGAGAGAGAGAGAGAGAGAGAGAGAGAGAGAGAGAGAGAGAGAGAGAGAGAGAGAGAGGAAAGAGAGAGAGAGAGAAGAGAGAGAGAGAGAGAGAGAGGAGAGAAGAGAGAGAGAAGAGAGAGAGAAGAGAGAAGAGAGAGAGAGAAAGAGAGAGAGAGAGGGAGAGAGAGAGGAGAGAGAGAGAGAGAGAGAGGAGAGAGAGAGAGGAGAGAGAGAGAGAAAAAAAAAAAAAAAAAAAAAAAAAAGAGAGAGAGAGAGAGAGAGAGAGAGAGAGAGTAAAATCAGAAGATGGAAGTGCCCGGACTGGAGGAAAATGAAACACGAAATACAACAGCTGCGTTGCTCTCAATATCTAGAGACACAAATAGAAAGGGAGAATGGTGGGATTAGAGAGTGGGGGGGGGGGGGGGGGGTGATCGTGGGTTTGGGGGGTGGGGGTGGGGGTGGGGGTAGGATAGCGAGTGCTTGCTTTTTAAGAGGAAAGGGAGGGGGGGGGGGTGGTGGCGGATTTCCTGCGAGACGGCTTTTAGCGGGTAAAACAGGATTGAGACCACACGCAAATACAAAATGGCCATTTCACCGGATGTGATGTCAGTCATGACGTCTGTCGTCCCTCAGAATGAAAATACTGCCCACATACAATGATGGTCAAACCATATGAGCAGTCTCTCGTTTTGTTTCAGACTTCAGGATCGAGATTCTGCTCTTTTCCGAGGCCAAGGTATCTCTAAAAATGATTTGTAGCGTCAGACATTTTATGAGGAAAGAGAAATTAGAGCGCCTGGTAACAACAGGAAAGCTGGAGGGAAAGAGAACACCAGGTAGACCCAGGGAGGAAATATTGGACGGACTTGAAGTGTGGCTGAGGACAGAGAGGGTGGGAGATGTCTTTGCAGCGAGAAGGGATAGATTCGTATGGAGGGCCATGATCGCCAACGCCATGCGACAGGGCACATGATGATGATGATGATGATCGTCAGCCTGAGTAATGGTCAAGTTGTACCAATGTTCTGTCTTTGTTTTGTTTCACAGCTGAGAGTGTGGATATTTTTTAGGTCAGTGTAATTGTGACCAGACCTTTAGGGACACGAGGCCTTAGAAGTAGCGAGCATCGTGGTAGATTGTATCAATGCTGAATACAAAGAGTGAAGTTCATGGTGTGGTTTGTTGTCCTGCTCCTGGTCACTTCTGGTCGACAGTGTTGTGCTGTACAGATTTGTGCTATACGTGTGTTTGTGTTCAGTGCTGTGATCACGTTTTGTACTGTGTGTGAATTTTGTGAACTGTTCTTGTGTGCTTTAACCTTTTGACTCCCGCACCCTGTCTACTAGCATCATGCATTGTTGACCATGCTAGCAAAGCAAAACCTTAACCCTTTGACTCCCTCACTCTATCCACCAGCTTCCTGCAGGTGAGGAAGTCAAAGGGTTAAGTTTTTGCAGTTGGTAGATAGTGGGCAGGAGTCAAAGGTGTTAAACGTACAAGTTGGTACTGTTTGTTGTACAGACATCTAAACGTTGACTTCTTCATCAATGTCTTCAATTCGCAGAAAATACCTAAGTTAAATCTATGTTTACACTGTGTAACTGTATTTTTGGAAAGAAGAAAGATTACTTGAAATTTAGCAACATTTATCAACCCCTGTAAAATTGTGTACTTATATTCTGAAAATTTGAATATCCTAATTTTTTCTGTTGGACTGTAATAAATTCTTTCTGCTTCATGTTATAGGTTGATTCTGCTGGATTTTCGTTTATTTGCTGATGTCCTCCATGCCTCAATTGAAGTTAAAGGATTTATATAACACTGGAAATTAAACATTGTGATTTGTAGACTGACGACTCCACAAACATGTGGCCTATGATTGTCTCAACAATGGGTTCCTGCTTGTTTGTGAGATCAAAATCTTTATACCTGGATACAACATTGAGACCAGTGAAAGACTGTTGCTTGGCCAATTTCAGTATTGTGTGGGATCCAAGCCAGACATTCTGTCGAGGGCAGCAAAGACAACACCAGCACCATCAAAACTGAAATCTGTATGGAAGGACAAAACCATCTTCATGAGACACAAGATCAGACTCGTACATGCGTTAGTATATTCCATCTTCCTGTGTGTGTGTGGACGCTCACAGTGGATTTGGAAGAAGGAATCCAGCCCAGAGCTGTGGGATGTTATCACAAGATTCTGGACATCAGATACACTGGTCAGTGAACAAGTACATCATCATCGTGTACCCTGCCGCATGGCGTTGGCGATCATGGCCCTCCTTACGAATCTATCCCTAATCGCTGCAAGTGTATCACCCATCCTCTCAACAAGTACACCCCACAACAACAACAGTACGACAACTATAGGGCGCCAACCCATCAAACAACACATTGGACCACATGAAGATCTGCTGACTTCAGTTAAGAAAAGAGAACTGCATTTGTTCGCCATGTAACAAGATCCAGTGGCCGGCCCTCCTGGGAACTGTGGAGGCAGGAAGACGGAGAGGGCGGGGACTGACAGCATGGCGGAATGGACAGGGAGATAATTTGCGGAGGTCCGGACTTTGAACGATCTGTAGTGTCGCGCCCCAGACAGAGTTCAGGAAGAAGAAGAAGAGCGAGAAGGAGGAGGAGGAGGAGGAGGAGGAGAAGAAGAAGAAGAAGAAGAAGAAGAAGAAGAAGAAGAAGAAGAAGAAGAAGAAGAAGAAGAAGAAGAAGAAGAAGAAGAAGAAGAAGAAGAAGAAGAAGAAATATCAGTGTATGTAAATGATGATAGTGTGTTCCTGTTTGTGAGTTATTGACCAGGATGACAGCTTCTTGTTAAGTTACCTGTCTTTTCTATTTCCATCTCAGGCATTTGTGATCGTAAACTTCTCTGTTGAAAATAATTCGTCAATTGATTTCTATCATTTTCTGGTTTTCTTAAAACAGAAATTTGCCACAAATTTAAACTGAAGCTATTTGAATGATACAAACAAAAATTATGTCACCAGTAGTACTTAAATCTGTATGCTATCCAGTCCTGTGATATATGTGGCGATTATATCACATAGTGTGACAGAACTAGTCGCCTGTCTCTCTCTCCATGTCTATGATCATATCACACAGTGTGACAGAACTAGTCACCTGTCTCTCTATCCATGTCTATGATCATATCACATAGTATGACAGAGCTAGTTGCCTGTCTCCCTATCCATGTCTATGATCATAATCACAGAGTATCACAGAGCTTGTTGCCTGTCTCCCTATCCATGTCTATGATCATATCACACAGTGTGACAGAACTAGTTGTCTGTCTCCCTATCCATGTCTATGATCATATCACACTGTGACAGAGCTAGTTACCTGTCTCCCTATCCATGTCTATGATCATATCACAGTGACAGAACTAGTTGCCTATCTCCCTATCCATGTCTATGATCATATCACACTGTGACAGAGCTAGTTTCCTGTCTCCCTATCCATGTCTATGATCATATCACACTGTGACAGAGCTAGTTACCTGTCTCCCTATCCATGTCTATGATCATATCACAGTGTGACAGAGCTAGTTGTCTGTCTCCCTATCCATGTCTATGATCATATCACAGAGTGTGACAGAGCTAGTTACCTGTCTCCCTATCCATGTCTATGATCATATCACAGTGTGACAGAACTGGTTGCCTGTCTCCCTATCCATGTCTATGATCATATCACACTGTGACAGAGCTAGTTACCTGTCTCCCTATCCATGTCTATGATCATATCACAGTGTGACAGAACTAGTTGCCTATCTCCCTATCCATGTCTATGATCATATCACACTGTGACAGAGCTAGTTACCTGTCTCCCTATCCATGTCTATGATCATATCACAGTGTGACAGAACTAGTTGCCTATCTCCCTATCCATGTCTATGATCATATCACAGTGTGACAGAGCTAGTTGTCTGTCTCCCTATCCATGTCTATGATCATATCACAGTGTGACAGAGCTAGTTGTCTGTCTCCCTATCCATGTCTATGATCATATCACAGAGTGTGACAGAGCTAGTTGCCTGTCTCCCTATCCATGTCTATGATCATATCAGTGTGACAGAGCTAGTTGTCTGTCTCCCTATCCATGTCTATGATCATATCACACTGTGACAGAGCTGGTTGCCTGTCTCCCTATCCATGTCTATGATCATATCATAGAGTGTGACAGAGCTAGTTGCCTGTCTCCCTATCCATGTCTATGATCATATCACACTGTGACAGAGCTAGTTGTCTGTCTCCCTATCCATGTCTATGATCATATCATAGAGTGTGACAGAGCTAGTTGCCTGTCTCCCTATCCATGTCTATGATCATATCACAGTGTGACAGAACTAGTTGCCTATCTCCCTATCCATGTCTATGATCATATCACACTGTGACAGAGCTAGTTGTCTGTCTCCCTATCCATGTCTATGATCATATCACAGTGTGACAGAATTAGTTGCCTGTCTCCCTATCCATGTCTGTGATCACATCAGTGTGACAGAGCTAGTTGTCTGTCTCCCTATCCATGTCTATGATCATATCACAGTGTGACAGAGTTAGTTGCCTGTCTCCCTATCCATGTCTATGATCATATCACAGTGTGACAGAACTGGTTGCCTGTCTCCCTATCCATGTCTATGATCATATCACAGTGTGACAGAGCTAGTTACCTGTCTCCCTATCCTTGTCTATGATCATATCACAGAGTGTGACAGAGCTAGTTGTCTGTCTCCCTATCCATATCTATGATCATATCACATAGAATGTCAGAACTAGTTGTCTGTCTCCCTATCCATGTCTATGATCATATCACAGAGTGTGACAGAGCTAGTTGTCTGTCTCCCTATCCATGTCTGTGATCATAATCACAGAGTATCACAGAGATTGTTGCCTGTCTCCCTAGCCACGCATAGGATCCCAGTAAACTCTCTTTCTATCTCTCTCTCTCTCTCTCTTGAGAGAAAGAGAGAGAGAGAGAGAGAGAGAGAGAGAGAGAGAGAGAGAGAGAGAGAGAGAGAGAGATGATACTTGAATAACTTTATTACTGAAATATAATTCAATTAAGTCCCACTGAATGTGAGAGAGAGAGAGAGAGAGCGAGAGAGAGAGAGAGAGAGAGAGAGAGAGAGACAGACAGACAGACAGACAGAAGAGAGGAAGAGAGAGAGAGAGACAGAGACAGAGAGAGAGAGAGAAATGATACTTAAATCACTTTATTACTAAACTATAGTTCAATTAGGTCCCACTGAATGTGTGTGTGTGTGTGTGCGTGGGTGCGTGTGTGTGCGTGCGTCCGTCGTGCGTGTGTGTGGCGTGCGTGCGTGTGTGTGTGTTTCAGCGCTTAGATTTGATTTTATCAAGATTTTGCGCTATATAAATATTGTAATTATTATTATTATTATAAAGAGAGAAAGAGAGCACTAGAGGGAGAGAGAGAGAGAGAGAGAGAGAGAGAGAGAGAGAGAGAGAGAGAGAGAGAGGAGGGAGGGAGAGAGAGAGAGAATTTCACAACTCCAAAACTGATATAATGTATTTGTCAAGGACAGGAGATTAAGGTAGGTCCAGTCATACAGCTAGTCCTCGCTGGTCTACACACAAATATAATGTAAACATATTAGAAACAAAAGTCAGGTACTATTTAAAACAAACCACTGAGGGGTGAGGTGAAACACGTGAACTCTCTCACGTTGGCATTCCATTTGGTCCCTTTTTATCCACTGGACGAGGCGGCAGGGAAGTTTGAGTCTTTTTGTTATTATCCGTTGTTTGGTGTCTGTATGACTGTGATCGTGTATTTGCGCTTGACAAAGGCCAGTTGGCCGAAAATTTGCGCTTGTCTTGTCTTGTTGTATTGAACACGCGTTCTTTTTGGTTTACTTGTTCTTCTAGTTTCTCCACGCTTTGATAAAAACAGAAGCGCTCTAACATATACAAATTCTAATTATAAAAGTGAATTGTAATAGACAGCGAAAGAGAGGGAGAGAGAGAGAGGGGGGAGGAAGGGGAGAGCGAGACTGAGAGACAGAGAGAGAGAGGGGGGAGGAAGGGAGAGCGAGACGGAAAGCCAGAGAGAGAGAGGGGGGGAGGGAGAGCGAGACAGAGAGAGAGAGAGGGGGGGGGGGGGGAGAGCGAGCAGACAGAGAGAGAGAGAGAGAGGGGGAGGGAGAGCGAGACAGAGAGAGAGAGAGGGGGGAGGGAGAGCGAGACAGAGAGAGAGAGAGGGGGGAGGAGGAGAGAGCGAGACAGAGAGAGAGAGGAGGGGAGGGAGAGCGAGACAGAGAGAGAGAGGAGAGGGGGGGAGGGAGAGCGAGACAGAGAGAGAGAGAGGGGGGGGGGAGAGCGAGACACAGAGAGAGAGAGGGGGAGGAAGAGAGAGCGAGAATGAGAGACAGAGAGACAGAGAGGAGGGGGAGGAGGGAGAGCGAGACAGAGAGAGAGAGAGGGGGGGAGGGAGAGCGAGACAGAGAGAGAGAGAGAGGGGGGGGGGGAGGAGACGAGACGAGAGAAGAGAGAGAGGAGGAGGAGGGGGGAGGGAGAGCGAGACAGAGAGAGAGAGGGGGGGAGGAAGGGAGAGCGAGACAGAGAGAGAGAGAGAGGGGGGAGGAAGGGAGAGCGAGACTGAGAGGAGAGACAGAGAGGGGGAGGAAGGGAGAGCGAGACAGAGAGAGAGAGAGAGAGAGAGAGACGAGGGGGGGAGGAGGGAGGAGCGAGACTGAGAGACAGAGAGAGAGGAGGGGAGGAAGGGAGAGCGAGACTGAGAGACAAAGAGAGAGGAGGGGAGGAAGGGGAGAGCGAGACTGGAGACAGAGAGAGGTGGGGAGGAAGGAGAGCGAGACTGAGAGAGACAGAGAGAGAGGGGGGGAGGAAGGAGAGCGAGACTGAGAGACAGAGAGAGAGGGGAGGAGGAGGAGAGCGAGACTGAGACAGAGAGAAGGGGGGAGGAAGGGAGAGCGAGACTGAGAGACAGAGACAGAGAGAGAGGGGGGGGGAGGAAGGGGAGAGCGAGACTGAGAGACAGAGAGATGAGGGGGGGGGGGAGGAAGGGAGAGCGAGACGGAAAGACAGAGAGAGAGAGGGGGGGAGGGAGAGCGAGACTGAGAGACAGAGAGATAGAGGGGGGGAGGAAGGGAGAGCGAGACTGAGAGACAGAGAGAGAGGGGGGGGAGAAGGGAGAGCGAGACTGAGAGACAGAGAGAGAGGGGGAGGGAGGAGGAAGAGGAGGGGGAGGGGGAGAGCGAGACTGAGAGACAGAGAGGAGAGGGGGGGAGGAAGGGAGAGCGAGACTGAGAGACAGAGAGAGAGGGGGGGAGGAAGGGAGAGCGAGACTAGAGCAGAAGAGAGGGGGGGAGGAAGGGAGACGAGACTGAGAGACAGAGAGAGAGGGGGGGGAGGAAGGGAGAGCGAGACTGAGAGACAGAGACAGAGAGGGGGGGGGAGGAAGGAGCGAACTGAGAGACAGAGAAGGAGGAGAGACGAGACGAGAGACAGAGAGAGGGGGGGGAGGAAGGGAGAGCGAGACTGAGAGACGAGAGAGGGGGGGGGAGGAGAGCGAGATGAGAGACAGAGAGAGAGGGGGGGGAGGAAGGGAGAGCGAGACTGAGAGACAGGGGGAGAGAGAGAGGAGGAAGGAGGAGAGCGAGACTGAGAGACAGAGAAGAGAGAGGGGGAGGAAGGGAAGCGAGATGAGAGACAGGAGAGGGAGGGGAGAGCGAGACTGAGAGAGACAGGAGGAGGGAGGGGAGAGGAGAGCAGGAGGAGAGCGAGACTGAGAGACAGAGAGGGGGGAGGGAGAGGAGATGAGAGACAGAGAGAGAGATGGGGGGGGGGGGAAGGAGGGAGGAGAAAACATAGACTATTCTGTATTCGTGAATCGCTCTCAGGAGATACTGGACAGACAGAAACATTGGAAAGTGTTTGATTTTTTCCAACCACACAATCCACCACCTTGTTATCAAGTGTGTGTGTGTGTTCGTTCGTTCTTTAATTTAACGTCTTTTCACTATAAGTGATATTAGACGGTGTGTGTGTGTGTGTATGTGTGTGTATGTGTGTGTATGTGTGTGTGTGGTGTGTGTGTGTGTGTGTGTGTGTTTGTGTGTGTGTGTCTGTGTGTGTGTGTGTTGTGTGTGTATACGCGTGATGTATAGATATTCCTTCCATGGAAAGGCAAATTATGGACACAAAATTATTGTCCTTCTGAGACATTCCGGAACCCGACAGAGAGGGGTGTGGGGGTGGGGTGTGTGTGGTGGGTGTGGGGGTGTGGTAGTGGGCTCAGAGTTATTAGGAATTGATTTCCTCTCGTGACGCTGGCTTTCTTGTTGTTGTTTAATCTCTCTCTGTGTCTCTTTGTCTGTCTGTCTCTCTGTCTCCTTCTCCTCTCTGTCTGTCTGTCTGTCTGTCTGTCTGTCTGTCTGTGTCTCTGCCTGTCTGTCTGTCTCCCATTCTCTCTGTCTGTCTCTCTGTCTGTCTCTCTGTGTCTCTGTCTGTCTGTCTCTCTGTCTGTCTGTCTCTCTGTGTCTCTGTCTGTCTGTCTGTCTCTCTGTGTCTCTGTCTGTCTGTCTCAATTTCCTCTCTGTCTGTCTGTCTCAATTTCCCTCTCTGTCTGTCTGTCTCTCTGTCTCTCTCTGTCTGTCTCTCTGTCTGTCTGTCTGTCTCTCTGTGTCTCTGTCTGTCTGTCTGTGTCTCTGTCTGTCTGTCTGTCTCCCTCTCCGTCTGTCTGTCTGTCTCTCTCTGTGTCTGTCTGTCTGTCTGTTTGTCTCCCTCTCTCTCTGTGTCTCTGTTTGTCTCTCTGTGTCTCTGTCTGTCTGTCTGTCTCCTCTCTCTCTGTCTCTCTCTCTGTCTCTCTCTGTCTCTTTGTCTTTGTGTCTGTGTATGAATTCAGAACTCAGAACACATTTATTTGAGAAGGCTTTAAGGTAATTATTGTTTCTAGTAAGCTGATGTTATATAGAACCACTGCTGTTGTACGGATGCGAGGCGGTGGACAGTTAGCAAGCAAAGCCAGAGCAAGATTGAGGCAGCTGAGATGTGGTTTCTAAGAAGAATGTTGAGAGTTCCATGGACAGCAAAGAAAACAAACGAGACAATCTTGATGGAGGCAGACACAAGTAGATCACTCATAAGGAAGATTAGGAAAAGACAGGCAACATTATAGGCCATCTGTCTCTGTCTGTCTCTGTCTCTGTCTGTCTTTGTCTTTATCTCTGTCTCTGTCTGTCTCTGTCTGTCTCTGTCTGTCTTTGTCTGTCTGTCTGTCTCTCCTCAATATCTCTTTCTTTTGTGAATCTCTCTCTCTCTTTGTTCTCCGTCTTACTCTCTCTATATATCTCTCTCTTTCTTCTCAATCTGTCTCTCTCTTTTCAATATCTCTCTTTCTTATGTGAATCTCTCTCTTCTCTCTCTTTCTCTCTTCTCAATCTCTCTGTGTCTCTCTTTGTCTCCGTCTTACTGTCTGTCTCTCTCTCGCTTTCTTGTCAATCTCTCTCTCTCTCTCTCTCTCTCTCTCTCTCTCTCTCTCTCTCTCTGTTCTCAATATCTCTCTTTTCTGATCTTCTCAATCTGTCTCTCTCTTCTCAATATCTCTCTTTCTTTTCTGAATCTCCCTGTCTTTCTCTCTTTCTCTCTGTCTCTCCCCCCCCCCCCCCCCCCTCTCTCTCTCCTTCTGTCGCTCTCTGTGTTTCACGTGAGATAGGATGGAACACACTATTGTGACTTGCTGTTTTGGATATCGCCAGTCAACATTCGCCGTTAGA
>CM060312.1:99418467-99433467 GCA_030674185.1 Monoplex corrugatus | reverse complement strand
GGCTGTTTCACAATGAACAAAGACAAACTAACCCCCCCCCCCCCCCTACAGCAGTTGAGCATGGATTCAGTTCTGAATTTGTTCTTAGCCATTTTCTTTAATTTCGACTCAAAATAATGGAAGGTTTAAACAAACTTAAAAAAATATATGCAGGCCACGTTTGGCGGTTTTTTTTATGTGCCCGGTTTTTCTATTTATCTTTAGAATTGACTGACATCCACATCACCATACAGACTGATATTCGCCAGAATAATTTAACATGCTTGATCAAAGGTTCAGGGATCTGTCTGTTTGAGTCCTGTGAAGACAGCGGTAAGTTGTGTATAACAGGGCGGGACTTTGGAACTTGTTCAAAAGGGATTCATTGCTCTCGGACAATTCATATTCATATTCATATTCACAGTCATATTTACATTATTCATATTCATATTCATATTCGTATTCATATTCAGTCATAGTTACATTCATTTTCATTTTCGTTTTCATATTCATATTCATATTCACATTCATATTCATATTCACATTCATATTCATATTCATGTTCATATTCATATTCATATTCATGTTCATATTCATGTTCATGTTCATATTCATATTCATATTCATGTTCATATTCATGTTCATATTCATATTCATATTCATGTTCATATTCATTTCTTTTGTCACAGTGGATTTATTATATAAAAGTCGGGCTGCTCTACCGGTTCAGATCGCGTCGCCGCAGTGCAGCGCCACCCAATATTTTCACCAAGACTTCAGAAAGGCAAGAAGTTGACTGACTTTCAAGAGGAGGCACCTTGGAAATCAATCTTTGTCTCCAACATTTTATACCAGGGCAACCGAGCGAATGCCCTGCTCTTTACGATTTTCTACTGCCGTGGGATCTTTAACGTGCGAACCCAGAAGGCACACTTGGTCGACCTGCTTTTCGTCTCTTTCCGAAGAATTAGACGTTCAGTTTGATTTTCTGGTCAAAATGAGGAGAAAAGTCAAGCCTGAACGGGGAGTGAACCCTGGAGCCTCGAGTTTAGTTATTGGCAGGCGAACGTCTGAACCATTCTGCCACTCTTCTCCTTCAGTTCACCACCACTCCACCACATCTGCCCGTACTTAATTACCTAGCAGAAGCCTTAAGCCTGCACAAAAACCTGTGCGGTGGTTAAGTCTTGAAATGGGGAAGGGAAGGGAGGCCGAGGGGGTGATATACGGGACCTGTGAATCACTAAGCTGACATCACCAGAATGATGGCAACATTACGGTGGGCATATAACAGACCAGTTTTAATGTTGCCAGCTGGAGTTGAACTCCAGACATCAGATCTTGTGTGTACGACTCAATCAGTAGAGCCTGTCCGCCTGCACAAACCTGTGGTGTGATGGTGACAGGGACTGTGCTACTCTCCAGCCACACAAACCGTGAACAAAACAATGTATACTTTGACAGCTGGGCACACTGAACATTGCCTGTCTTAAGGTTCTCCTGAATCAGGGTTCAGCCCGTGAAAGGCGAAAGCTTTGTCTTTACACCATCATCATCACTCATCATCATCATCATCATCATCATCATCATCATCATCATTGTCGTCGTTGTCGTCGTCGTCGTCGTCATCATCATCATCATCATCGTCGTCGTCGTCGTCGTCATCGTCGTCGTCGTCGTCATCACCATCATCATCGTCGTGGTCGTCGTCGTCATTATCATCATCGTCGTCGTCGTCATCGTCATCATCACCACCACCACCACCACCACCACCGTCGTCTTGTCGTCGTCATCATCATCGTCGTCGTCGTCATCATCATCATCACCACTACCATTATCATCATATCATCATTGTCATCATCATCATCGTCGTCGTCGTCGTCGTCGATCATCATCACTACTACCATCATCATCATCATCATCATCATCATCATCATCATCGTCATCACCACTATCATCATCCTGCAGGAAGTTGGTGGATAGGGTGAGGGAGTTCTTGCTTCACAAGCATGGTTGCCAGTGCAGGATGCTGGTGGTCAGAGTGCGGGAGTCAAAGGGTTAATGTTTTATAAGTTCTCTCTCCCTGTTTCCTATTGCAGTGTGCAGACCATGCCAGCACTTAGGAATTTACATAGGGTCAGGGAGTCTGCCAGATAATCGCTGGCAGGTTTGGGCGGAGCACATATGGAATCCCTCTTGAACACACTCAAAATTCCAAACTTGGAAAAGCACGGAATTGAATACCCCGATACAGAGTCCATTGATGTGCACACGTCACAGTCAATAGCCAGTAGAGTGGAGGGCCCCGACACACAGTCCATTGATGTGCACACGTCACAGTCAACAGCCAGTAGAGTGGAGGGCCCCGACACACAGTCCATTGATGTGCACACGTCACAGTCAACAGCCAGTAGAGTGGAGGGCCCCGACACACAGTCCATTGATGTGCACACGTCACAGTCAATAGCCAGTAGAGTGGAGGGCCCCGACACACACAGTCCATTGATGTGCACACGTCACAGTAAACAGCCAATAGAGTGGAGGGCCCCGACACACAGTCCATTGATGTGCACACGTCACAGTCAATAGCCAGTAGAGTGGAGGGCCCCGACACACAGTCCATTGATGTGCACACGTCACAGTAAACAGCCAATAGAGTGGAGGGCCCCGACACACAGTCCATTGATGTGCACACGTCACAGTCAACAGCCAGCATAGTGGAGGACCCCGACACACACAGTCCATTGATGTGCACACGTCACAGTCAACAGCCAGTAGAGTGGAGGACCCCGACACACACAGTCCATTGATGTGCACACGTCACAGTCAACAGCCAGTAGAGTGGAGGGCCCCGACACACAGTCCATTGATGTGCACACGTCACAGTCAACAGCCAGTAGAGTGGAGGACCCCGACACACACAGTCCATTGATGTGCACACGTCACAGTCAACAGCCAGTAGAGTGGAAGGCCCGACACACACAGTCCATTGATGTGCACACGTCACAGTAAACAACCAGTAGGGTGGAGGGATGTTACGGAGCAACCCATTTGTGAACCTAATGCTCTCCCCCTACACTAACTGCCAACAGGGATTTGACGGGCCTCCGTCTGATAAGGCCGCCTAGTTCCAGAGACATAAACAGAGAGAGACAGGCGACTTATTCTGCAGCACGCGGTCTGTCGCGCTGTACGTTGTTATGGGCTCGGGGCAGTACAAACCACAGGTTTTCCTAGCTCTGACAAACTGAGCCGTTTAGATTTGAAGTTGTTTGTAACCCTTTGTCTCCCGTACCCTGTCCACCAACAGCAAAAAACTTAACCCATTGATTCCCTCACCCTGTCCACCAGCTTCCTGGATAGGGTGAGGGAGTTATAGGGTTGTTTTTGCTTTGCTAGCATGTTTGACAATGCAGGATGCTAGTGGACAGTGTGCAGGAGTCAAAGGGTTAACGTGATATTAATCCTGATGTGACTGTCATGGTCAGCTGGGCTATAGGCAACATGAACATGAACACGCGCAGTGTGACCATCAGCAGTGGAACTAACGAGACTGATGGTCAGTGACACTGTGGTGTTTGTCTCTCTGTGTTTTTGTCTCTGAAGAGATAGCTGATTAACCCTTTGACTTCTGCACCCTATTTACCATTAGACTTGCAAGGTTAACGGTGAGCATGGTTTTTAACTGTTGTCTTTTATCTTAACCTGGTTGTCATTTTTGACGTGGTGTTAGCCCTGAATTGTCTCTAGCACTCGGCTTGGCTATAAGCAAAATGAACTTGAACCGCAAAAACGTAACCCTTTGACTCCCTCACCTTATCCACCAGCTTCCTGCAGGAAGGTTAAATTTAAGTTAAGTTTTCGCTTTGCTAACATGATTGACAATGCAGAATGCTGGTGGACAGGGTACAGGAGTCAATGCAGAATGCTGGTGCACAGGGTACAGGAGTCAATGTACAGGAGTCAATGTACAGGAGTCAGTGTAGAATGCTGGTGCACAGGGTACAGGAGTCAATGTAGAATGCTGGTGCACAGGGTACAGGAGTCAATGTAGAATGCTGGTGGACAGGGTACAGGAGTCAATGTATAATGCTGGTGCACAGGGTACAGGAGTCAATGTACAGGAGTCAATGTACAGGAGTCAATGTAGAATGCTGGTGCACAGGGTACAGGAGTCAATGTAGAATGCTGGTGGACAGGGTACAGGAGTCAATGTAGAATGCTGGTGGACAGGGTACAGGAGTCAATGTAGAATGCTGGTGGACAGGATAATGGAGTCAATGCAGAATGCTGGTGGACAGAGTACAGGAGACAATGTACAGGAGTCAATGTAGAATGCTGGTGGACAGGGTGCTGGAGTCAATGCAGAATGCTGGTGGACAGAGTACAGGAGTCAATGTACAGGAGTCAATGTAGAATGCTGGTGGACAGGGTACAGGAGTCAATGTACAGGAGTCAATGCAGAATGCTGGTGCACAGGGTACAGGAGTAAATGTAGAATGCTGGTGGACAGGGTACAGGAGTCAATGTAGAATGCTGGTGCACAGGGTACAGGAGTCAATGTACAGGAGTCAATGTAGAATGCTGGTGCACAGGGTACAGGAGTCAATGTAGAATGCTGGTGCACAGGGTACAGGAGTCAATGTACAGGAGTCAATGTAGAATGCTGGTGCACAGGGTACAGGAGTCAATGTACAGGAGTCAATGTAGAATGCTGGTGCACAGGGTACAGGAGTCAATGTACAGGAGTCAACGTAGAATGCTGGTGGACAGGGTACAGGAGTCAATGTACAGGAGTCAATGTACAGGAGTCAATGTAGAATGCTGGTGCACAGGGTACAGGAGTCAATGTACAGGAGTCAATGTAGAATGCTGGTGGACAGGGTACAGGAGTCAATGTACAGGAGTCAATGTAGAATGCTGGTGCACAGGGTACAGGAGTCAATGTAGAATGCTGGTGCACAGGGTACAGGAGTCAATGTACAGGAGTCAATGTAGAATGCTGGTGCACAGGGTACAGGAGTCAATGTACAGGAGTCAATGTAGAATGCTGGTGCACAGGGTACAGGAGTCAATGTACAGGAGTCAACGTAGAATGCTGGTGGACAGGGTACAGGAGTCAATGTACAGGAGTCAATGTACAGGAGTCAATGTAGAATGCTGGTGCACAGGGTACAGGAGTCAATGTACAGGAGTCAATACAGAATGCTGGTGCACAGGGTACAGGAGTCAATGTACAGGAGTCAATGTAGAATGCTGGTGGACAGGGTACAGGAGTCAATGTACAGGAGTCAATACAGAATGCTGGTGGACAGGGTACAGGAGTCAATGTACAGGAGTCAATGTAGAATGCTGGTGCACAGGGTACAGGAGTCAATGTACAGGAGTCAATGTAGAATGCTGGTGGACAGGGTACAGGAGTCAATGTACAGGAGTCAATGTAGAATGCTGGTGGACAGGGTACAGGAGTCAGTCCAGAATGCTGGTGCACAGGGTGCTGGAGTCAGTGCAGAATGCTGGTGGACAGGGTGCAGGAGTCAATGCAGAATGCTAACCAGGGTACAGGAGTCAAAGGGTTAATGCAGTCCAAGAGAAGACCCACATAAACGTATGTTGGTGATTCAGCCGACATGCATTTGAACATTGACACTAACGCACGCAGCAGTCAGATGTGTCAGAGTCTGTCTTTACCACAGAGGTTGTGACTGGAGTGTGTTTGATCAGTTTCACATAACAACTTTCCAATACTCGAGGGATTAAACGAGGACCACGGAATTGCTGAATGTGAGATTTTCTTTGTCGAGGTGCTAAAAGTGAACTATTTTGCAAAATTGCTAAACGACAATTTAACTGAAGAATTGCTGAAAGTGATTATTTTCTGTTTGTAAAAGACTCTGGGTGTTCTGGATCATGGATTGTATAAGATCATGGATTGTATAAGATCATGGATTGTATAAGATCATGGATTGTATAAGATCATTGATTGTAGGTCATGGATTGCAGGTCATGGATTGCAGATCCTGTTTTGTAGAAGATATGGGTGTTCCGGATCCTGGATTGTAGATGATCCTGGATTGCACTTGATCCTGGACTGTAGAAGATCCTGGATTATAGAGGGGCTGCCTGTGTTGGCTTTGCGTGCTGCACGTGTAGAACTGGCTGCCTGTTGTTACACCGCCCTCATTGTGCGTGCTGCACGTGTAGAACTGGCTGTCTGTTGTTACACCACCCTCATTGTGCGTGCTGCACGTGTAGAACTGGCTGCCTGTTGTTACACCACCCTCATTGTGCGTGCTGCACGTGTAGAACTGGCTGTCTGTTCTTACACCGCCCTCATTGTGCGTGCTGCACGTGTAGAACTGGCTGTCTGTTGTTACACCACCCTCATTGTGCGTGCTGCACGTGTAGAACTGGCTGCCTGTTGTTACACCACCCTCATTGTGCGTGCTGCACGTGTAGAACTGGCTGCCTGTTGTTACACCACCCTCATTGTGTGTGCTGCACGTGTAGAACTGGCTGCCTGTTGTTACACCACCCTCATTGTGCGTGCTGCACGTGTAGAACTGGCTGTCTGTTGTTACATCACCCTCATTGTGCGTGCTGCACGTGTAGAACTGGCTGTCTGTTGTTACACCACCCTCATTGTGCGTGCTGCACGTGTAGAACTGGCTGTCTGTTGTTACATCACCCTCATTGTGCGTGCTGCACGTGTAGAACTGGCTGTCTGTTGTTACATCACCCTCATTGTGCGTGCTGCACGTGTAGAACTGGCTGTCTGTTGTTACATCACCCTCATTGTGCGTGCTGCACGTGTAGAACTGGCTGCCTGTGTTGGCTTTACGTGCTGCACGTGTAGAACTGGCTGCCTGTTGTTACACCGCCCTCATTGTGCGTGCTGCACGTGTAGAACTGGCTGCCTGTGTTGGCTTTACGTGCTGCACGTGTAGAACTGGCTGCCTGTTGTTACACCGCCCTCATTGTGCGTGCTGCACGTGTAGAACTGGCTGCCTGTGTTGGCTTTACGTGCTGCACGTGTAGAACTGGCTGCCTGTTGTTACACCGCCCTCATTGTGCGTGCTGCACGTGTAGAACTGGCTGCCTGTGTTGGCTTTACGTGCTGCACGTGTAGAACTGGCTGTCTGTTGCTACATCACCCTCATTGTGCGTGCTGCACGTGTAGAACTGGCTGCCTGTGTTGGCTTTACGTGCTGCACGTGTAGAACTGGCTGCCTGTTGTTACACCGCCCTCATTGTGCGTGCTGCACGTGTAGAACTGGCTGCCTGTTGTTACACCACCCTCATTGTGCTTCAACGACTGTCGTAATCCATAGGAGCACTTGGCGCTTAATCGGAAAAAAAGTTGAAAGCAGTTCTAACAGTCTTCTGTAATTTTAATACAGAAATCATAACAGAAAGTCCACGGTTTGTACTTGTCAGAGTCATTATGATTGTGAAGTTTTTTTAATACATCCACGGTTTGTACTTGTCAGAGTCATTATGATTGTGAAGTTTTTTTAATACAGAAATCATGACAGAAAATCCACAGTTTGTACTTGTCAGAGTCATTATGATTGTGAAGTTTTTTTTTAATACAGAAATCATAACAGAAAATCCACGGTTTGTACTTGTCAGAGTCATTATGATTGTGAAGTTTTTTAAATACAGAAATCATAACAGAAAGTCCACGGTTTGTACTTGTCAGAGTCATTATGATTGTGAAGTTTTTTTAATACAGAAATCATTACAGAAAATCCACAGTTTGTACTTGTCAGAGTCATTATGATTGTGAAGATTTTTAAATACAGAAATCATAACAGAAAGTCCACAGTTTGTACTTGTCAGAGTCATTATGATTGTGAAGACAACAGTAGACTATCTCAGCAGTGAAAACACAATGTAAATGTTATCAGATTTTCGTGAGAAATCGTTGTTCACACAACCCCCCCCCCCACCCCCAAATGCTGATTTTGTGCAATTTCCTGGTCCATGTGACCTTGACCTTGGTGCCATGGTTTCCAAAACACATGCCTTCAAACTCCTGAAAAGTCCACATTTTGACCCAAATTTGGTAATGATCTGTCCAGTAACAGGTCAGAAAATCTTGCTAATACTTGTTTGTCACCAACACACAGGCGGCTGAATCTATGGCAAATGGTCTGTCTCAAAAAGTACTCAGGTTTCACAGCCAGAGAAAGACCATGCTGGTGGTGGATTGATGGAGTCTCAGACATGTTCTGTGCCCACAGCATGACGTTAATCCATGCCTCCTGTCTTGCAGCAGATCGCCAGCTTCATCTCCACACAGCACCTGGTAGAAGCGGGCACACAGAAAAAAGAACAAAACACACACAGACAGACACACATATACTCCTCTCTGATCGACATAAAACAGTCTTCTTTAAAAAAAAAAAGAAAAAAAAAAAGGATTACCAGACCCTTTATATAATATATGTACGTATACGTGTCTCACCCTAGCTTTTACAGTTAACCCTCGCTGTATACTATCTTCTTATCTGCTTTGAAGACCTTGCCAGTGCAAAGCATTTTCATCATCATCAGGTGCCCTGCCGCATGGCGTTGGCGATCATGGACTTCCATCTGTCTCTATCTCTTGTTGCCTCCAGCATCTCTTCAACCCTCCTCGTCTTCAGCCACTCTGCAAGTCCGTCTAGCATTTTCTCCCTGGGTCTACCTGGTCCTCTCTTTCCCTCCGGCTTTCCCGTTGTGACCAGATGCTCCAAATCCCCCTTTTTATAAAAATGGCCTATAAATGGTGCCTGCCTTTTCCTAATCTTCCTATGAGTAATCTACTTGTGTCTGCCTCCATCAAGACTGTCTCGTTTGTTTTCTTTGCTGTCCATGGCATTTTACGTGGTCTGAAGAAGCCTAGCAGATAAATGATGGCAGCTTTGATGGAGCGCATACGGGTATTCGCCAGACTTCCCATTTCAGTCTACCACTACCTTTCTTTTTAAAGGGGCAGTGAAAGGACTTAACGCACATGGACGCTGCGTGTGTCGGCACATGATTCGGGAGTGCAGAAAGGCAAGGCAAAGAGGAGACATGCAGTCACAAAACAACTATATGCTGCATGTATGGGTATAAGGACAGGGAAACCCGTCACTATACAGGAGATACACAGCCACAAGAGTTCTTGAATGTTATATAGAACCGATAATGTTATACGGTTGTGAGGCGTGGGCAGTCAACAAGTAAAGCCAAAACAAGATTGAGGCAGCCGAGATGTGGTCTCTAAGAAGAATGTTGAAAGTTCCATGGACAGCAAAGAAAACAAACGAGACAGTCTTGATGGAGGCAGACACAAGAAGATCATTCATAAGGACGATTGGGAAAAGACAGGCAACATTTACAGGCCATTTTATGAGGAAAGGGGAATTAGAGCACTGGTCACAACAGGAAAGCTGGAGGGAAAGAGAGCACCAGGTAGACCCAGGGAGAAAATATTGGACCGACTTGCAGGGTGGCTGAGGATGGAGAGGGTGGAAGATGTGCTTGCGGGAACAACCGATAGATGCATATGGAGGGCCATGATCGTCAACGCCATGTAGCAGGGCACTTGATGATGATGATGATGATGATGATGATGATGATGATGATGATCAGTCACAGCACAACTACATGCCACATGTATAGGTATGTGGACAGGAAGCCGGCCACTTTACAGTAGGAAACATGTAAACTTGTCACGCAAGAAGCTCATCTCTTCCATCCACGTGCAGGCCCCTAACTGCCGTTTGTGTCACAACGCTGTCCGCCCTTCATCTACTTCATCACCATCACGTGACAAACCTGCTTTCTTTAACCCCTAGACTTCCTCACCAGCTGCGAAACGAAAACCTGCTGGAAGTTTGTGGACAGGGCGAGGGAGTGAAGGAGTGACGTGTTGATTTTGCTGTCACGGCTGATAACGCATGAAGCTGGTGGGTAGGGTGATGGAGTAAAGGGTTAAGTTTTGACTTTGTTATCATGGCTGGGTGGGTAGGGTGATGAGTAAAGGGTTAAGTTTTGACTTTGTTATCATGGTTGGGTGGGTAGGGTGACGGAGTAAAGGGTTAAGTTTTGACTTTGTTATCACGGCTGATAACACATGAAGCTGGTGGGTAGGGTGATGGAGTAAAGGGTTAAGTTTTGACTTTGTTATCATGGCTGGGTGGGTAGGGTGATGGAGTAAAGGGTTAAGTTTTGACTTTGCTATCGTGGCTTATAATGCAGAAGTTGGTGAATAGGGCGAGAGAGTGAAAGGGTTAAGTTTTTGCTTTGCAATCAAGGCTGATACTGAAGGAAGCTGGTGGATATAGTGGAACGAATGAGTTAATTGTTTGCTTTGCTGTCATGGCTACTAACGCAGACCATTTAGGAGTGAACTGGTTGAGTTCTTCTTTGCTATCATGGCTTATAATGCAAACGTTACTTGACAGGGCAAGGGAGTTAAAGGGTTAAGTTCTTGCTGTGCTATCAGGGCTGATAATGCAGAAAGCTGGTGAATATGGTGGAACGAAAGGGTTAAATGTTTGCTTTGCCATCATGGCTGCTGATGCAGGAAGTTGGTGAACAGGACGAGGGAGTGAAAGAGTTAAGTGTTTGCTTTGCCATCATGGCTGCTGATGCAGGAAGTTAGTCAACAGGACAAGGGAGTGAAAGAGTTAAGTGTTTGCTTTGCTCTCATGGCTGCTGTTGCAGGAAGTTAGTGAACAGGGTGAGGTAGTGAAAGGGTTAAGTTTTTGCTTGGCTCTCATGGCTGATAATGCCGGAAGTCAGAGAGCAGAGCGAGGGGGTGAAAGGGTTAATGGACACTGTGCTCTCTCTATATCCTACTGCTGCGCCTACAGGCGTGGCGTTCCACTGGGGCGTTTTTACCTCTAAGAAACGACAGTGTCCATTGGTGAACTAACACTCCCCCATCCCATCTTTCCGCCATGGATAAATCTTGTTGGTATTTGTATGAGTGCATCTCAGGACTTTCACAATGATCTTGCAAGGCAAAGAACAAGTTGACATGATCTTGCAATGTAAAGTACAAGTTGACATGTTGACATGATCTTGCAAGGCAAAGTACAAGCTGACATGATCTTGCAAGGCAAAGTACAAGTTGACATGATCTTGCAATGTAAAGTACAAGCTGACATGTTGACATGATCTTGCATGGCAAAGTACAAGTTGACATGATCTTGCAATGTAAAGTACAAGTTGGCATGTTGACATGATCTTGCATGGCAAAGTACAAGTTGACATGATCTTGCAAGGCAAAGTACAAGCTGACATGATCTTGCATGGCAAAGTACAAGCTGACATGATCTTGCAAGGTAAAGTACAAGTTGACATGATCTTGCAAGGCAAAGTACAAGCTGACATGATCTTGCAAGGTAAAGTACAAGTTGACATGATCTTGCAAGGCAAAGTACAAGCTGACATGATCTTGCAAGGCAAAGTACAAGCTGACATGATCTTGCAATGCAAAGTACAAGTTGACATGATCTTGCAATGTAAAGTACAAGTTGACATGATCTTGCAAGGCAAAGTACAAGCTGACATGATCTTGCATGGCAAAGTACAAGCTGACATGATCTTGCAAGGCAAAGTACAAGCTGACATGATCTTGCAAGGCAAAGTACAAGCTGACATGATCTTTCAAGGCAAAGTACAAGCTGACATGATCTTGCAAGGCAAAGTACAAGCTGACATGATCTTGCATGGCAAAGTACAAGCTGACGTGATCTTGCGAGGTAAAGTACAAGTTGACATGATCTTGCAAGGCAAAGTACAAGCTGACGTGATCTTGCAAGGTAAAGTACAAGCTGACATGATCTTGCAAGGCAAAGTACAAGCTGACATGATCTTGCAAGGCAAAGTACAAGCTGACTTGATCTTGCGAGGTAAAGTACAAGTTGACATGATCTTGCAATGTAAAGTACAAGTTGGCATGATCTTGCAAGGCAAAGTACAAGCTGACATGATCTTGCAAGGCAAAGTACAAGCTGACATGATCTTGCAAGGCAAAGTACAAGCTGACATAATCTTGCAAGGCAAAGTACAGCCTGACATGATCTTGCAAGGCAAAGTACAAGTTGACACGATCTTGCAAGGCAAAGTACAAGTCGTTACTGTTACTGTTATTTTTGTGTAAAACCAATCTGTCTGCGTACAGCCATATCAGGGCTATTATCGTTTCAAATGATGCACACTATTTCAACTGGAAAGAAAAAGGAAAACAAAATGATGTACACGTATCAATGCAAATGCACATAATCTAAGGAGATGCCCCTGGCGTTGACCACTCCGTCCAAATTATCACACAGGGGATTTAAAAACATACCTGAATACAACTTAAAACATAACTAAGGACATTAAAACATATAAAAATAGGCCTGAATTACCTGAAATTGCTGCCGTATATCTCATTTCCCTAGAGCCAAAAATGCGCTCGATACAGGTACACAATTATCAGTCCTAAGAGAAAGTACATAAGACTTTATAGAACACATAGAGGTGAATGGACCAGCAAGACAGAAAATGATAGGAAGGAATGACAGAAAGCAGAGAAAGAAAGCAGGAACAAAGAGAGTGACAGAAAAGAGGACATTTCTAGCACAAATGTCTAGAAGATAGTTATTCTGCAAGAGCCCCCGGCATCCCCACAGGAGAAGCCAGATAATTGACATGAAATCTGTACTGTGAGTGAGACCAGCTGTCGTGTGTTGGTTGTGACGATAATAACCATTGTACATTGTAGTATAGTACAGTTTACCCGACAACCTAACATGTTTACTGTGGAGAGACTCTGGAACGATGGAACCTTCCATTTTACCAACACGAACTTAGTACGGTCGAGTAGTAGTAGCCTATATAACTGGGGCTGTATTGCTCAAACTCCATGCTTACATTTTTAAGTGTAGAAACGTGTTTTGCATGGCCATGATAAGCCTATTGTTTGTCTGCAAGCCATGTGTCTGTATTGCTGAACACAACTCCACTTGAGGGAGAATGGAACGTGTTGGACGTGAACTAATAATGAACCTCGTGATGTTTGTCAGCAAACGACGTGTCCATATCGTTGCCAGTCGATGGAGACCGGTATGTGTGGAGAATGAAATAATCTTATTGATTTGGTATGTTGATAATTGCTACGAACAATCTATCTGTTGTTGGTATGATACAAGATACAAGATACAAGATAGTTTATTTGTCCCGAAGGAAATTACGTTGCCAATCACATTACAAATTAGACATAAATTATACATTATAAATTATAAAGGCATTAAAAACAAACAATTAATATTATCACATACATTATAATATCACATACTCTCGCATATCACAGCGCGCTGCTCTACATAGACCAAGTGCCAATTATCACAATAAACATTAAAATAGTAAAAATAGAGTGCAGGTTAAGCATAAAGATTTCAAATAAAATTACGAGTGTAAGCGTTGTTAAAAGATAATATGGCTTTGGGTATGAAACTATCTTTGTATCTCGTTGTCCGTGTCGTCGGTTGTCGTAGCCTACCACTCCTGTCAATTCGTCTTTTGTCAAACTCGCCCACAAGTGGGTGAGTTTTGTCATTCAGTATGTTAACTGTCTTGTCAGTCAGTCGTTTGTGGTAGGCCATGTCCAGCGTCTCATGTCTTTGTCCTGTCACATTTCCAGCTTTTTGATGATCTTCTCCAGCCTTTCCCTCTCTCTCTCTGACACATTCCCACCCCAGCACACAACCCCAAAGAATAGCAAGTTGCTGATGGCAGATCTGTAAAATGAAGAAAGAATTTCAGAGTTTACTCTAAAAGATCTAAGTTTTCTAAGGCAATATAGTCTTGGTTGTACCTTCTTAATGATAGAATCTGTGTTTTCTGAAAAGGAGAGCTTGTTGTCAAAGACGATGCCAGGTACCTGTGCGCATCCACTCTCTCCACTTCCTCACCCTTGATGCGCACAGGCTCCGGGGCATCAGTCTTGGCTCTGGTAAGGTCAATAACAATTTCCTTAGTTTTAGATGCATTCAGTTCCAGATAGTTTTCTTCACACCAGTTCACAAAGTGTCTCACCTCTTCTCTGTACAATAAATCATTTTTCTTACAAATCATTCCAACCTGACTGGTGTCATCCGCAAATTTAACTAAAGGGCATGACTCATCCTTCTGTCTTCCATCTGCAGTATACAAAGTAAACAAAAATGGTGAAAGAACAGTTCCCTGGGAGGCACCAGTGTTGGTGTACAGCACATCAAATAGAACAAAGGGAACATGAGATGAAGCAGATGCAACAAGCAGTCTGACAAATTGAGGTCTAAAAGTCAAATAATCAAAAATCCAAGATATAAAATTTTGAGGGATGTTCATTTTAGACATTTTATCAACGAGGAGATGTGGCTGGATGGTATTAAAAGCACTACTAAAATCATAAAACATCAGCCTAATAGAGTTGCCAGGTTTGTCCAGGTGACTATACACAGTATTTAAAACATACAAAACAGCATCTTCAACACTTCTATTCCTTCTATAAGCAAATTGTAAGGGGTCAACAAAATCAGAGACAAGAACAGACAACCTATTCAATACTATTCTCTCACATAGCTTCATGATAGCAGATGTTAAGGCTACGGGCCGCAAGTCGTTCATCTGCGTGACCCTAGGCTTCTTTGGTACTGGAATGATGGCAGAAGCCTTCCAGCATTCAGGGACCTTTTCTAGTCTGAAACTAAGGTTAAAGATTACTGTAAAGATATATGCCAGCTGATTGGCACACTGTTTTAAAACTTTGGGGGAAACCCCGTCCGGGCCAGGGGCCTTTCTAGGGTTGCAACCTTTTAACAGACGACGCACCTCATTCTCGTCTGTCTCTAAGCTACTGTCATTGTCTTTCTTGCCTGTTGAAAATCTCTCACGGATGTTTTCATGATGAGAAGAAAGATCTTTACTATCAAATCTACAATAAAACTTGTTGAGTTCATTGGCTCTGTCTTTGTTGTTGGCAGGGTCTGGCTGTGCCTCACTTTGTCCCTT
>CM060312.1:99409122-99418367 GCA_030674185.1 Monoplex corrugatus | reverse complement strand
GTCACATTGAAAAAATGGTCAAGCCATACCAACAATCTCCCTTTAAAAAGTGACAGCCATCAACAAATCCTGAAGTGGAGTATTCACGATAGCTATCGACACACCCTGAAGGGAGGTCCTGAACACATCAAGTTTACGAGGAGTTTTCCTACTGATTTAGTTGTCTTTACAGACCTCGTTTGTGTTACTGTGACTTCAAAACAATACTCATCATTTTATCTGAATAGCACAGTCAAAGTCCAAGCATGTTAAGTCTCTTTCCCTACACACCAACACAGACCTCAGAAAACACAACTTACTCTTCATAAGATCACAAACAAACAAACAAACAAAACACCAAATACAAAAATTAGTTGAAAAAGACTGAAACTTCTCTGCTGCTTCGACCAGTATGAGAAAAAGACTAAACTCACACTGGACGAAGCAGCAGGGAAGTTTCAGTCTTTTTTCTCCTAATTTTTGTATTTGGTGTTTGTTTGTTTGTTTGTTTGTGATCTTACGCTTGACAAAGGCCAGTTGGCCGAAAATTTGCGCCTGTCTTACCTGGTTGCATTAAATACGCGTTCTGATTCTTTTTTTTTTGTGTGTGTTCATTTTTTCTCTTCCCCTTCAAAAGATGATAAATGGAGGAACAGGGACTGAGAAGAAAACAAAATGGAGGAACAGGGACTGAGAAGAAAACAAAATGGAGGAACACGGACTGAGAAGAAAACAAAATGGAGGAACACGGACTCAGAAGAAAACAAAATGGAGGAACACGGACTCAGAAGAAAACAAAATGGAGGAACAGGGACTGAGAAGAAAACAAAATGGAGGAACACGGACTGAGAAGAAAACAAAATGGAGGAACAGGGACTGAGAAGAAAACAAAATGGAGGAACAGGGACTGAGAAGGAAACAAAATGGAGGAACAGGGACTGAGAAGAAAACAAAATGGAGGAACAGGGACTGAGAAGAAAACAAAATGGAGGAACAGGGACTCAGAAGAAAACAAAATGGAGGAACAGGGACTGAGAAGAAAACAAAATGGAGGAACACGGACTGAGAAGAAAACAAAATGGAGGAACAGGGACTGAGAAGAAAACAAAGAGGTCAACCCCCAGTTCAGACAACAAGTCATCAACGTCCTTGTGTATGTTGCAGGAGTTGACGTTGGTGAGGTATACCAACACTAGCTTGCCTTTCCTTTGGATTACAAACTTAAAGTTAACTTATGAATTGCTGAAGTGCCCATGGCCCAGCAGGATTAGGCTATGACCCAGCAGGATTAGGCTATGACCCAGCAGGATTAGGCTATGATCCAGCAGGATTAGGCTATGACCCAGCAAGATTATGGTATGACTTAGCAGGATTAGGCTATGACCCAGCAGGATTAGGCTATGACCCTGCAGGATTAGGCTATGACCCAGCAGGATTAGGCTATGACCCAGCAGGATTAGGCTATGACCCAGCAAGATTATGGCATGACTTAGCAGGACTCGGCTATGACCCAGAAGAATTAGGCCATGACCCAGCAGGCTCAGATCACGACCCATCAGGACTATGGTATGACCCAGCAGGATTTGGGCATGACCCAGCAGGATTAGGGCATGACCCAGCTGGATTAGGGCATGACCCAGCAGGATTACGGCACGACCCAGCAGTATTACGGCATGATCCAGCAAGATTATTGTATGACCCAACAGGATTAGGCCATAACCCAGCAGAATTAGGCCATGACCCAGCAGGATTAGGCCATGACCCAGCATGATTAGGCCATGACCCAGCAGGATTACGGTATGACCCAGCAAGATTATCGTATGAATCAACAGGATTAGGCTATGATCCAGCAGGATTAGGGCATGACCCAGCAAAATTAGGGCATGATCCAGCAGGATTATCGTATGACTCAACAGGATCAGGGCGTGACCCAGCAGGATTATGGCATGACCCAGCAAGATTATCGTATGACTCAACAGGATTAGGCCATGACCCAGCAGGATAAGTGCATAATCCAGCAGGATTAGAACATGACCCAGCATGTTAGGCATATGATCCAGCAGAATTGAGCCATGACCCAGCAGTATCAAAGGACCCAGCAGGATTTTCACTGCATGATGTGGACTTTAGCCATTAAAAACAAATCCGAAACAGCTGAGACACTCGTATACATATAAATTCCGAGCTGTGGCAACCTATGTTGCGCCATACCCATTGCCATGTTTACATTGTTGGTGCATAGAAAAGTTATTCTGTGTTCGGACACGTTGTCTTGAGACAAGTGAAGCTCCAGCATGAGTGACTTTGTTCTGTGCATCACATTGGGTCATGCTAATTGTGTGACTGGCTATGCTAATTTTGTAACTAATTATGCTAATTATGTGACTTGCAATGCTATTTCTGACTAAATATGCTAATTTTGTGACTAGCCATGCTAATTTTGTGACTAGCCATGGTAAATCATCTTGGGCCACAACAAATGAAATGTATGCATGCGAGTACTCCCCATGAAACTGATGCGTTCTAATACTCCTTACAAAATTAATGCATTCTAGCATTCATAAAATTGATGTATTCTAGCACTCCTTATAAAATTGATGTATTCTAGCAATCCTTATGAAAATGATGCATTCTCGTATCCCTTAAAAACTGAAGCATAAAAACGCTCCTTATAAAACTGATACTTTCCAGTTCTGTGTAGAACTCTCGTCTCATTTATCTAACGTCCATAAACAAACAAACAAAAAAAACAAACACACAAACAAACAAACAAACAAACAAACAAAAAACTATTCCAAAACCAGTTGTACTCAACACAAAGTGCCACAGGTCGATCTGAATCAAACTCTCCCTTTTATTTGTAAAAAGGAGATTCAAAAATCCATTTGGCAATTGTTTACCTTGATAAATCAGTCCCTTCATTCTCTGACCCTATCCACCAGCTTCTGATAGGAAACTGGTAGGTAAGGTGAGAAAGTGAACGGTAAAAGTGTAACATGGAGTCAATCCATTCACAAGTCTCTCTTCAGGGACACAAGAACCTGCTCTGAGCAAAACTCATTTTACGCAGGAGATCGAAGCTCTTTTCCTCCAACATGTCAAACAGACACATCAAGTTTTGTTGACAACAGACGAGAGAGAAGAAGAGGCAGGTTATGGCAACGCAACATTACGTAGGTGGGGAAGAACAGAGACCTGTACATAATGATACAGTTTGCAGGGTCAAGGTCACAAGTGTCAGCCCATACCGGTATCTACTATACCGTGGTATTATGTATTTCATTATTTTATCAGTTGCTGGATGTTTGTTAAGGTCAAAACACAAGATGTCCATATTATGACCCAGGCAGACGTGGCTGTCTTCAGTGCTGCCCTACACAATAACAAAACTGACAGTCAGTAAAAACATAACACTGAGAACGTAACGACGTAACTTGTGTTCTGTTGAAATACAGGACAGTGAGAACCTCTCGTTCCTTTGAAACACTGGAAACACTGACACACAGGGAGAGAGAGATATATATATACACATGGAGAAGTGTCCTGAAATCTTAATTCTTCTTCTTCTCTGCACGACAGCAAGAGCTCCAGCGAGCATTCCTTACCTAAACATATCAATTCATAGAAACCTACCTACCTAGCAGAGGGACTAGATTCATGTGTGTCTGACACGTTCTCTGTCCTGCCTTAATTTTTACCCTTAGCTGTTCACAAAGCCGGTAACCGCCCTGCGGAAGAATGCGCCGATCCGTTTATAGCTGTTGAGATCGCCCGACTTTTCCGGCACATGTGTGGGGAATTTCCATCACTACTGGCCTTGCTGTCTTATCGCGCGTGTGGTTAGAATCTTGGTCAGTCTCGCATTGAATGTTCTAAAAATAGTACGAGCATTCTGGGATGCAAGGAACTTTCCATTCACTACTGAAAGACTTTGTACTGATGCTGTGCTACATTCGAATGCAAATACTAGGAGCTAGCTTTACATCTAGCAGTGCAAATGCGAAAGGGTTTTAATTAAATTAAAGGCAGTTATACTCCGTCTTTGGGGAGCTACAGAAAGACCTTGGAAGGAATACAGGAGACTGATCTGGAAGGCAGAAATCAGAGTTTTGTCAGGAAAAGAGCATGATAGGAAAGTGGAACCCTTAACTACCTAAACACAAACTGTATAGTTCCTGTGGTTCACCTTCATTTCTGTATCTGCATTACCCATTGAAGGTAAAATATTACCCACTGAAGATGAAATATTCATCATATGCAGGTAGGAACACAGGCTCTTCACCTGTACTGTTACTGTTCATGGGACTTTGGTGCTTGTGGACAGAGACAGTTTTTTTCTGTCACATGATTATAGTAACTTTGGAATTTACACTTTGTTCAAGACACATTCATCGCACTAGACAATGCCATACACGCTCCACCCAAATCTGCCAGCAATTATTTGGCACACTCCTCAGACCAGCGCAAAACCCTATGTGCTGGCAAGGTCTTGAAATGGGGAGGGGGGAAGAAGGCACACGAAACACTAAGCTGACACCACCAGCATGATGGAAACAGTAAGCTGACACCACCAGCGTGATGGAAACACTAAGCTGACACCACCAGCATGATGAAAACACTAAGCTGACACCACCAGAATGATGGAAACATTAAGCTGACACCACCAGAATGATGGAAACACTAAGCTGACACCAATAGCATAATGGAAACAGTAAGCTGACACCACCAGCATAATGGAAACAGTAAGCTGACACCACCAGCATGCTGGAAACACTAAGCTGACACCACCAGCATGCTGGAAACAGTAAGCTGACACAACCAGCATGATGGAAACAGTAAGCTGACACCACCAGCATGATGGAAACACTAAGCTGACACCACCAGCATGATGGAAACACTAAGCTGACACTACCAGCATGATGGAAACACTAAGCTGACACCACCAGCATGATGGAAACAGTAAGCTGACACCACCAGCATGATGGAAACACTAAGCTGACACCACCAGAATGATGGAAACAGTAAGCTGACACCACCAGCATGATGGAAACACTAAGCTGACACCACCAGCATGATGGAAACACTAAGCTGACACCACCAGCATGATGGAAACACTAAGCTGACACCACCAGCATGATGGAAACAGTAAGCTGACACCACCAGCATGATGGAAACATTAAGCTGACACCACCAGCATGATGGAAACATTAAGCTGACACCACCAGCATGATGGAAACACTAAGCTGACACCACCAGCATGATGGAAACAGTAAGGTGACACCACCAGCATGATGGAAACAGTAAGCTGACACCACCAGCATGATGGAAACAGTAAGCTGACACCACCAGCATGATGGAAACACTAAGCTGACACCACCAGCATGATGGAAACAGTAAGCTGACACCACCAGCATGATGGAAACAGTAAGCTGACACCACCAGCATGATGGAAACATTAAGCTGACACCACCAGCATGATGGAAGCACTAAGCTGACACCACCAGCATGATGGAAACACTAAGCTGACACCACCAGCATGATGGAAACAGTAAGCTGACACCACCAGCATGATGGAAACATTAAGCTGACACCACCAGCATGATGGAAGCACTAAGCTGACACCACCAGCATGATGGAAACACTAAGCTGACACCACCAGCATGATGGAAACAGTAAGCTGACACCACCAGCATGATGGAAACATTAAGCTGACACCACCAGCATGATGGAAGCACTAAGCTGACACCATCAGCATGATGGAAACAGTAAGATGGGCAACAAACAACCTCTCTCTGTCTTACGCTCCCTTTCTCTGTCTGTCTGTTTGTCTGTCTGTCTGTCTGTCTGTCTGTCTGTCTGTCACCCTCTATGTCACTCTTTGCATGGGTGAAAGTGAAAAAATGTCTCAATCCTGAAAGCTTAAATTTCCATGTCCTCTAAAAGTTCCCATTCCTGAAAACCTGCATCCATTCCTGAAGCAATGGAAACGTTGGGCATTGCAATCTGTCACACATGGTTTTACTAGCAATACTATATTTGCATATATGTGAAAAACAAATTATGAGCAACAAACCATGTTATCAACATCTTACCTTTGGCAAATCAGAACAGTTTGAGGTTTCTTGGTCTACACACATACACAGTTCTAGCTGCAGATGGTAAGTCGCAGACATTGTTTTGATAATTATAGTTTACTCTGATTATTTTCAACTTTTCAAAACTAGTTACCACTAAGTATTATGTACAGAAATGTTCTGATGTCATTAAGCTCTTGAGTGTCACGGTTCTTCACACTGGGAACAACTCTCTTCACATGGAAATTAAAGTAAAGGAAGCCCTGCCATACAAATCTAAACTATACCACTTTAAGTCAATCATACACATCTAAATTTCATTGTAGGCTACTTGTAAACATGCACTAGTTTACAGTGCACTTAATCAAATAAATCTAAAATTTTCTCTTGAAGAAAGATCTAATGTCTTTCAGCTCTTCTTCAGCTTTTTCTTTTCTTGCCTGGCTTGACATTAGTCTGTCCTGTACTCCCACCACCAGGCCTCCCAATGGCTAATGAAAAAAATCTTTGAAAACGTAAGGGGGGTGGGGGTGTTTAGGGGGTATGCTCCCCGGATTTTTTTTTTTTTAAATAGATGCAAAATAGTGATATCTGAAACTATCTGGGACAATTTTGGGCTTGTTTGCCATCCTTTGTAATGCTGCAAATAATTTATACACACTGGTTTCAGATTTCTGGAGAAAAAAGTTGATGTATATTTTTTCTAATGTGTGCTCCTACAACATTAAGTAACAGACTGAACATCTTCGTGGTTCTTATCAGTTTTTATCTCATCTGCTACTCCTTTGGCTTGAAATGGTCTGAAAGTCTGTGGATGCCTGTTCGACTTTAGTTAATTAATTGACTTTGCAGCAGCACAAGACACAAGCAGACTATGCCAGCCTCTGCTATCAATTTTTTGAAAGCCATGTGCTCATTTCCACAACTTCAATTTCTTGTGAAACTCACTCCTAACACCATTTATTTTTGCAGTCTTTGTCAAATGTTTTTGCTATGGCAGACCACCTCTCCAGAATATCGACTCGAGAAATGGTCACGTTCCTCAAATGTTCTGCAATCGGCTCCAAAGACAAACCGCACTTCATAGAAATTAATACCGGATTTATCCCCCTTCCCAATGTTTCGTCGTCTGCTACAAGAGATCGACAGGCTGACAAACGGCCTACTGTTTCGCAGAAGAAAAAAATATCAGTCCATTTTCTCTCAGAAAGCACACGATTTTTTTTGTCGAAAGCAGCTTGTGGATTTTCTCGGATTTCTAAAGAAAATCGGAAAAAAGGAGCCCTGCACCACCGTTTTCAGCAGCTTTCTTTGCAGATATAAACACGAGTGCAGCGTTTCCGGTGTTAACCTGCGCATGCGCGCTAGTGTTCTCTCGCCGCTCTGAATCCATAGGTTCGCCAAGACGCAAGGGAATATCAATACTTCCCGACACTTTCCGACGGGAAAAAAAAAACCGTTTCAGTTTAGTTGTTATCTGCATTGTGCCGATTACTGACTTCAGACGAGTTTGGTAACACCTGTCTGGCACTGGTTCCCCCTTCCTCATCTTTTTTCTAATGGAGGGGTGGGGGCGGGGGTAGTAATCAGGAAGCTGAGGTGCCAATCCGGAAAATCTTTCTGACGATGTTTTCAATCCGGAATTCCGGATTATTCCGGACTACTTTCACCCATGTCTTTGTGTCATTCTCTCTCTCTCTCTCTCTCTCTCTCTCTCTCTCTCTCTCTCTCTCTCTCTCTCTCTCTCTCTCTCTCTGCCTCCCCTCTCTCCCCTTGCAGACCTCATTAGCTCAGTTATTGGAGTGTCGGGTTCGCATGCCAGTGGTTATGGATTCGAACGTGGGAAACATATAGTAAACATCCTTCTTACTGCCCATCTGAACATACATGTTGTTTGTGGTGGTGGTGTCAGTGTAGATGTATGTAAGTCGTCTTTTTCCCCCACCCCACCCCCACCCCATCCCCACCCCCACTTTCTTGCCATGGTTTTTCCCTCCGGCCATATCACATGAAGTGGATGCTGTCGTAAAACTGATATTTATCAGTCTGTCTTTCTCTCTCAGTCTGTCTGTCTCTGTCTGTCTCCTATGTTTCTCTGACTATGTCTGTCTGCCTGTCTGTCTGTCTGTCTGTCTCACTTTCTCTCTCTCTGTCACTCTCTCTTTCTCGCTCTCTTTGTCTCTCTCTCTCTCTCTTTGTCTGTCTGCCTGTTTCTGTCTCTCTGTGTGCGTGCGTGTGTGTGAGTGTGCGTGAGTGTGTGTATGGGTGCGCGAGTGAGTGAGTGAGTGAGTGAGTGTGTGTGTGTGTGTGTGTGTGTGTGTGTGTGTGTGTGTGTGTGTGTGTGTGTGTGTGTGTGTGTGTGTGTGTGAGTTGCCTTCCTTGCTCGGCTACCGGCAAGACGGAATTTCAACAGCTGCTGTAAACAACGTGTGTTTTTTGGTAAAAAAAACAAACACGTATACCATGCCTGTTGAAGGACTCCCATCTTCGTTAGAAGGTATATTGAACGCTCTGCTGAAGGACATGTCACTAAATACCTTCAAAATCGAAGCAAAAGGCAAACAGACGGTGGTCGTCCTGCGACTGACAACACCAACCAGTCAGCCATCTTGTGTCACACAGGCGGGAGATCACAATACTGCCGTGTTTTGCCGCAAGTGTCCATCACAGATCAACAGGGACAGAGAAAGGGCTGAAAGGTACAGGCACACTCAGGAACAGAAGGCAGGTGAGGATGCTACGTCACCTTCATGTTTATTTTTGCCCACCCCGCCCAGTTCATTTTACCAGACTGACAACAACAACGTGTTTGAAAGCGACACATTCGACATTCCCGCTACACATACCCCAGGCATTTTGCACGAGCCCTTACATGAAACACGCATCATTGATCTGGAGTGTCAAGCCATGGTTACACAGTGTGTTACAGACCCACAGTCAGAATCAGTGAATGATGTGTTACAACATGTGGTGTGTTACAGACCCACATTCAGAATCAGTGAATGATGTGATACAACATGTGGTGTGTCAACCCATGGTTACACATTGTGTTACAGACCCACAGTCAGAATCAGTGAATGATGTGATACAACATGTGGTGTGTCAACCCATGGTTACACATTGTGTTACAGACCCACAGTCAGAATCAGTGAATGATGTGTTACAACATGTGGAGTGTCAACCCATGGCTAC
>CM060312.1:99394122-99396622 GCA_030674185.1 Monoplex corrugatus | reverse complement strand
CAAACTGGGTGTTGGCTCAATGCTGAGCGTTGATGGCTGGAGGATGCCAGCTGTCTGGAATACATCACCATCTGTTCCCAACGGTCGGGTTGAACCCAATGCCTACAGCCGTTTGAGATGTTTGTATGAATGTATGTGTATATGTCTGTGTGCGGTCATTTAGATATATGCATGTATTTACTGTCATTTGTTATTTTCATCTCTTACCTGTTTATTTATCTACATATCCCTTTATTTTTCATTCATTTATTCACATACTTACTTCTTATTCACTTACTCACTCAATTACTTGCTTGCCCACTTACTTGCTTATTTACTTTCCTACTTACTTACTTACCTACTTACTTACTTACCTATGATTAAGGAAATATTGTCTTCACTTAATTGATATATGGCTGAGCATTTGGGCATTCACTAGGGGGTGGGGGGGGGGGGGTTCTGTCATGTGAGACGAGTTTTTACAGAATACCTAGTTGTGTTGTGATTCACACCTTTATTATTCATTTATTTACTTCTTACAGTGTTGATTCTAGGGTTTTCAAAAAGAGCCTCCCTCCAGTCAAAAAAGGGGGGCCTGACAAAACCAGTGGGGGTCAGCAGTGACAGGGCAAAAACAGTGACAGAGCTAACACATACAGACATAGTTTCGCCTCATGTACTTGTAGATGGCGCTTCATCATCAAACGGACTTCGGTTGACACTTTTTGTTTTGTTTTTTGCAGCCTTTTGAACTCCGAAATCAAAAAGTGTTTGCTTCATTTTCGCGTTCGACGCTCAAATTCTGACAATAGTGACTGTGTCATTTCCGTTCGATAGGTCTGTGTAATAAATGCTGATTGGTTTACAGCGACCAATCGTAAAGCGTCGCATTCAGTCGCGCCTACCACATGCTAAAAATAACCACAGTGTGCTTGGAGTGGAGTGGGACCTATGAACCAGCCAGGCCTAGCCTGCGTGTGTTGCGGACCCCAGTAGCTAGCTCAGTTGGTTTGAGCGTCGGATTCACATGCTAATGGTTGTGGGTTCGAATCCCGGGGTGCGCTACATTAAAACTGGCCTTTTCACTGTCCCATCTTAACATCATTGTTGTTCTGGTGGTGTCAGTATAGGATTAGACAAGTCCCCCTTCCCCCACTTCTCCTGGGATGGTTATCCCCATCGGCCATAGTCCCCCTTCCCCCACTTCTCCTGGGATGGTTATCCCCATCGGCCATATCATCTGAGGTGGGTGCCGACGTAAAAACTGAACCAAATCAATCAATCAAACTGCGTGTGTTGCCTGCAGGGCTGATCGTGGCCTTCGCGACATACAGTGCATCCAGTGGTTATGGATTCGAACGTGGGACGCACTACAGTAAACATCCTTCTTACTGCCCATATGAACATACATGTTGTTTGTGATGGTAGTGTCAGTGTAGATGTATGTAAGTCGTCTTTTTCCCCCACCCCACCCCCACCCCCACTTTCTTGCCATGGTTTTTCCCTCCGGCCATATGGCATGAAGTGGATGCTGTCGTAAAACTGATATTTATCAGTCTCTCTGTCTTTGTGTCTGTCTGTCTGTCTTTCTCTCTCTCTTACTCCATTTCTCTTTCTCTCTCTCTCTCTCTCTCTCTCTCTCTCTCTCTCTCTCTCTCTTTCTCTCTGTCTGTTTCTCTCTCTCTGTCTCTGTCTCTATCTCTGTGTGTGTGAGTGTGTGTGTGTGCGTGAGTGAGTGAGTATGTGTGTGCGTGAGTGAGTGAGTGTGTGTGTGTGCATGCGTGTGTGTGTGTGTGTGTGTGTGTGTGTGTGTGTGTGTGTGTGTTTTAAAGTTTGTGCATGTTTGTCTCCCCCTACTGTCTCTGTCTCAAGTTCTCTGTCTCTTTGTCTGTCTCTGTCTCTCTCTGTCTAGCTCTCTGTTTCGCTGTTTCTCTGTCTCTGTCTGTCTGTGTCTCTCTCTGTTTCTGTCTATCTTGTCTCTGACTGTCTGTCTCTGTTTCTCTGTCTCTATCTGTCTGTGTCTCTCTCTGTTTCTGTCTATCTTGTCTCTGTCTGTCTGTGTCTGTTTCTCTGTCTCTATCTGTCTGTGTCTCTCTCTGTTTCTGTCTCTCTTGTCTCTGACTCTCAGTCTCTGTCTGTCTCTTTGTCTGTCTCTGTCTACCTCTCTGTCTCTTTCTCTCTGTCCGTCTCTGTCTCTCTGTCTGTCTCTGTCTCTCTGTCCGTCTCTGTATCTCTGTCTGTCTCTGTCTCTCTGTCCGTCTCTGTCTCTGTCCCTATCTCTGTTTCTGTTTCTCTGACTCTCACAGTTTCTGTTTCACTGTCTCTGTTTTTGTCTTCCTGTCTTGTTCTCTGTGTCTGTCTGTCTGTCTGTCTGTCTGTCTGTCTGTCTCTCTCTCTCTCTCTCTCTCTCTCTGTCACTGTCTGTGTCACTCTCTCTCTGGTTTCTTTAGGGCTGATGCAGGCTGTCAGAAACATACCAGCAACACGTTCATTTTTGTGCTCTGCTTCAGGGGATTGAGGG
>CM060312.1:99384122-99386622 GCA_030674185.1 Monoplex corrugatus | reverse complement strand
ATATATATATATATATATATATATATATATATATATGCGTGTGCGTGAGTGTGTGTGTGTGTGTGTGTGTGTGTGTGTGTGTGTGTGTGTGTGTGTGTGCGTGTGTGTGTGTGTGTGTGTCAGCCTGTCTGTCTGTGTGTATATCTGTGTCTGTCTCATTCGCCGTGTTCCACTCTTGCTTTTTTACACTTGTCTGTCCGTCTTCTGTTACTCTGTCTGTTTTTAACCTTTTATCATTTGTTTCTATTATTTCATTCAGTTTAGGTAGTCCATTCCGCTTTGACGTTTGTCTGTTTTAACCCTTTGACTCCAGCGTCTTATCTACAAACTGTAAACACTTCACCCTTTGATTTCCTCATCCTATCCACCAGCTTCTTGCAGGAATCTGGTGGATAGGGTGAGGCAATCAAAAGGTTAAGTTTTTGCTTTGTTAGCATGGTTGACATTGATGGATGCTGGTGGACAGGGTGCGGAAGTCAAAGGGTTAATACACATGAAATAGCAAGGACTGACTGTAAGACAGGTCCAGTGGATCCCCAATCCTACTGTCCTTGAGTAGAAAGTGTTTTGAAGTTTGTGCATGGTTGTCTCCCCTCCCCCCTTCCCCTACTCTCTCTGTCTCAGGTTCTCTGTCTCTCTGTCTGTCTCTGTCTCTCTCTTCGTCTCTCTCTCTCTCTGTGTCTAGCTCTCTGTCTCGCTGTCTCTCTCTCTCTCTGTCTCCCCCCCCCCTCATTCTTTCTCTGTCTCTCCCCCCCCCCTCGTCTGTGTTTCTCTCTCTGTGTGTCTCTCTCTCACTGTGTCTGTCTCTTACTGTCTCTGCCTGTCTCTCTCTGTCTTTATCTCTCTCTCTCTCTCTCTCTCTGTCTCTCTGTCTCTGTCTCTCTGTCTGTCTCTGTCTGTGTCTGTGTCTGTCTCTGTCTCTGTCTCTCTCTCCTTTCTCTCGTTGTGTCTCTAATCCACCTTTCCCGTGTTCTACATGTCTGCCTTTTTTTCCATCTTTCTGTGCAGTTGTTTCCCTCCATTTCCTGTCTTTTCCCTCCATTTCCTGTCTTTTCCCTCCATTTCCTGTCTTTTCCCTCCATTTCCTGTCTTTCCCTCCATTTCCTGTCTTTTCCCTCCATTTCCTGTCTTTTCCCTCCATTTCCTGTCTTTTCCCTCCATTTCCTCCTTTTTTCTCTGGATCTGTTCATTTCTTCTCTTTCTGTTCCTGTCTTCTCTTTCTGTTCCTGTCTTCTCTTTCTGTTCCTGTCTTCTCTTTCTGTTCCTGTCTTCTCTTCTGTTCCTGTCTTCTCTTTCTGTTCCTGTCTTCTCTTTCTGTTCCTGTCTTCGCTTTCCTGCTTTTTGTATTTCTTTCTTCTGTCCTTCTCTTTCCTGTCTGTCCTTTCCTTGTCTTTCTGCTTTCTGTCTGTCTTCTTTTCATTCCCTGTATCTGGATGGATCTTTTCTAAACGTGGCTCACAGATACAGACTGTTGAAATGTCGTGAATGTGTAAGGTTGGAAGTCATGGCGCCAAGGTCAAGGTGACGCAGACCGAAAAGTGTGTGAAAGCTTTTTCTCAGGAATTCCTGGCAATATTTGAATTGTTTTGGACTGTTGTGACAATCTACTATTGCCCTCGCTTCATGTCGTTTAATTTCAGTCATAGTGACCTTCAAAACTACAAGATCTGGATTTTCTGAAGGGGAGTAAAAACTTCATGTGTAAAAAGGGACATTATTACAATGGCTTGACCTTTGTTTTCTCTTGCCAGTGTCTTCTGTTTCTGTCAGTATCCCCTCTCTCTCACGGAAATGCATTGAAACATTTCAGAGCAAATTTTACAGTCTTTCTCTTTCTGAAACTAGCTTTTTTTTCTTCTCTCTCTCTCTCTCTCTCTCTCTCTCTCTCCTCTCTCCCCTCTCTCTCTCTCTCTCTCTTTACTCTGTTTTCCATTTTCTGTTCATCTGTCCATTTTCTTTACATGTGTGCAGTTCTTTTCTGTGTTTCCGCTGTGTGTGTGGGTGGCTGTTTGTTTGCCTCAGGATATGTGAAGTGATTTTATTTTGATAAAATTAACTGGTTTCTTTAGGGCTGATGTAGGCTGTCAGAAACATACCAGCAACACGTTCATTTTTGTGATCTGCTTCAGGGGATTGAGGGTTGGGCTGGAAAGATGAATTTTTTGTTTGTTTATGTGTTTGTTTGTTGTTGTTATTATTATTGTTGTTATTATTATTACTATTATTATCATCATTCATGTTCCCTGCCGCATAGCGTTGGCGATCATGGCCCTCTATATGCATCTATCCCTTGTCTATGCAAGTACCTCTCTCACCCTCTCTGTCCTCAGCAATTCTGCAAGTCCGTCCAGTATTTTCTCCCAGGGTCTACCTGGTGCTCTCTTTCCCTCCAGCTTTCTTGTTGTGACCAGGTGCTCTAATTTCTCTTTCCTCATAAAAATGTCCTATAAATGTTGACTAGCGCCTGTCTTTTCCTAATCTTCCTTATAAATAATCTTCT
>CM060312.1:99359122-99374122 GCA_030674185.1 Monoplex corrugatus | reverse complement strand
ACAAAGACGATGGTGACAGCTACGACGACGATAGCATCGATGATAATAACGATGATGAAGAAGATGATGAAAATAGTTTGCCGCCCAGGAGACCAAAGCGGCAGTTGTACACACAAGTACTTAATAAAAAAAAAAAAGCCAGACATACATACTTGATGATAATACTGATGTTGATGTTGAGGAGACTTCTTGGGTGTTGTATGGGGACCGAATCTGTTGTGCGGATGTGAGGCGTGGACTGTCGGCGCGCAGGGTCAGAGCTGGATTGAGGCAGCTGAGGTGTGGTTTCTGAGAGGAGTGTTGGGAGTTCCAAGGGAAGCAGGGTCAGAGCTGGATTGAGGCAGCTGAGGTGTGGTTTATGAGAGGAGTGTTGGGAGTTCCAAGGGAAGCAGGGTCAGAGCAGGATTGAGACAGTTGAGGTGTGGTTTATGAGAGGAGTGTTGGGAGTTCCAAGGGAAGCAGGGTCAGAGCAGGATTGAGGCAGCTGAGGTGTGGTTTCTGAGAGGAGTGTTGGGAGTTCCAAGGGAAGCAGGGTCAGAGCAGGATTGAGGCAGCTGAGGTGTGGTTTCTGAGAGGAGTGTTGGAAGTTCCAAGGGAAGCAGGGTCAGAGCTGGATTGAGGCAGCTGAGGTGTGGTTTCTGAGAGGAGTGTTGGGAGTTCCAAGGGAAGCAGGGTCAGAGCTGGATTGAGGCAGTTGAGGTGTGGGTTTCTGAGAGGAGTGTTGGGAGTTCCAAGGAAGCGGGGTCAGAGCATGATTGAGGCAGCTGAGTGTGGTTTATGAGAGGAGTGTTGGGAGTTCCAAGGGAACGGGTCAGAGCTGGATTGAGACAGTTGAGGTGTGGTTTCTGAGAGGAGTGTTGGGAGTTCCAAGGGAAGCAGGGTCAGAGCATGATTGAGGCAGCTGAGGTGTGGTTTCTGAGAGGAGTGTTGGGAGTTCCAAGGGAAACAGGGTCAGAGCAGGATTGAACAGTTGAGGTGTGGTTTCTGAGAGGAGTGTTGGGAGTTCCAAGGGAAGCAGGGTCAGAGCTGGATTGAGGCAGTGATGTGTGGTTTCTGAGAGGAGTGTTGGGAGTTCCAAGGGAAGCAGGGTCAGAGCTGGATTGAGGCAGCTGAGGTGTGGTTTCTGAGAGGAGTGTTGGGAGTTCCAGGGGAAGCAGGGAGGACAGGTGAGACAGTCTTTAGGGAGGCAGACACAGGGAGAGCATTGGTGGAGAGGGTTGGGAGAGGACAGGCAGGACACAGGGAGAGCATTGGTGGAGAGGGTTGGGAGGGACAGGGAGACGCAGGGAGAGCAGTGGTGGAGAGGGTTGGGAGAGGACAGGCAGACGCAGGGAGAGCATTGGTGGAGAGGGTTGGGAGAGGACAGGCAGACACAGGGAGAGCTTTGGTGGAGAGGGTTGGGAGAGGACAGGCAGGCGCAGGGAGAGCATTGGTGGAGAGGGTTGGGAGAGGACAGGCAGACGCAGGGAGAGCATTGGTGGAGAGAGTTGAGAGAGGACAGGCAGACACAGGGAGAGCATTGGTGGAGAGGGTTGGGAGAGGACAGGCAGACGCAGGGAGCATTGGTGGAGAGGGTTGGGAGAGGACAGGCAGACACAGGGAGAGCATTGGTGGAGAGGGTTGGGAGAGGACAGGCAAGTCGCAAGGAGAGCATTGGTGGAGAGGGTTGAGAGAGGACAGAACAGGGAGAGCATTGGTGGAGAGGGTTGGGAGAGGACAGGCAGACGCAGGGAGAGCAATGGTGGAGAGGGTTGGGAGAGGACGAGCAACAGCTGTGGGACGGGGGAGATTGGGGCACCTGGTCGCGGCAAGGAGCTGGAGGGAGGGAAGACATCAGGTGGACCCAGGGAGAGAGTGTTGTGAGGACTTGCAGGGTGGCTGGGGACGGGGAGGGTGAGAGATGTACTTGCAGCGACAAGGGATAGATTCGCATGAAGGACCATGATCGCCAACGCCAGGCGTCAGGGCACATGATGATGATGTTGATCAATGACGATAGTGATGATGATGATAATGCATACCTAGCATTAGTATCGTTTTAATACATGTTATTTGTTATGGCAGTATGCAGGACGTGCCGCTGGTGAAACTAGTCATCAGCTGATGGCAATGATAATGATAATGACAGTGATGATGATGATGATGATGATGACGATGATGATTATGATGATGATGATATTTTAGCAAAGAAGATGAGGATGACGGGTGATACAAGCTGTTGGTGAAGAATGCCAGACAGGTCAGTGACAGTGATGATGAATGATGAAAGATGATGTTGCAGGAAAAAAAGACGAGGATGACCAGTGCATATAAGCTGTTGGTGAAGAATGCCAGACAGGTCCTGCAGGTGACTGGCCAGAGGCAGACGGTTAAGTGTGGACAGGACATGAATGACCTACAGGTGTTGGAGGGGGTGGAGGAAGGCTACTCTGTTCTCATTGACAGGTGAGTCAGTGTTTTACCTGTCTCTGTCTTGTCTTGTCTTGTCTTGTCTTGTCTTGTCTGTCTGTCTGTCTGTCTGTCTGTGTAGGCCTGTATGTCCTCAGCAATGGCAAGACTGACGAGGATCTGGAGAAGCAGCAGCAGCATTTTCACCACGAAGAAGAGTACTGACCCCGTTTAAGTTACTGATAGTCTCCATCCTGTACAACACCATCACCATCAAGTACAGACTGTACAACACCATCACCACCATGTACAGACTGTACAACACCATCACAATTCAAGTACTGATGTACAACACCATCACCATCAAGTACAGACTTACAACATACTCATTCTGTACACACCATCCCATGTACAGACTGTACAACACCATCACCATCATGCACAGAATGTACAACACCATCACCATCATGTACAAGACATGTACAACACCATCACCATCATGTACAGACTGTACAACACCATCACCATCATGTACAGACATGTACACACCATCACCATCAAGTACAGATGTACAACACCATCACCATCATGTACAGACTGTACAACACCATCACCATCATGTACAGACTGTACAACACCATCCACCATGTACAATGTACAAGAATGTCCACTTACAACACCATCACCACCAATCAGATGTACAAGTCACTATATCAACACCTGTACAACACATCACACATGTACAGACTGTACAAACATCCATCACAACCATCAAGTACAGACTGTACAACACCATCACCATCATTACAGACTGTACAACACCATCACCATCAAGTACAGACTGTACAACACCATCACCATCATGTACAGACTGTACAACCACCATTCACCATCATAATTACAGACTGTACAACACCATCACCATCAAGTACAGACTGTACAACACCATCCCATCATGTACAGACTGTACAAACACCATCTACAACACCATCATGTACAGACTGTACAACACCATCACCTCCATACGACTGTACAACACCATCACCATCATGTACAGACTGTACAACACCATCACCTCATGTACAGACTGTACAACACCATCACCATATGTACAGACTGTACAACACCATCACCACCATGTACAGACTGTACAACACCATCACCACCATGTACAGACTGTACAACATCCATACATCAAGTACAGACTGTACAACACCATCACCATACCATGTACAGACTGTACAACACCATCACCATCAAGTACAGACTGTACAACACCATGACCACCATGTACAGACTGTACAAGTCAGTGATAGTCTCCATCATGTACAACACCATGACCACCATGTACAGACTGTACAAGTCACTGTTAGTCTCCATCCTGTATAACACCAACACCATTACCATCATGTACAGACTGTACAACACCATGACCACCATGTACAGACTGTACAAGTCACTGATAGTCTCCATCCTGTACAACACCAACACCATTACCATCATGTACAGACTGTACAACACCATCACCACCATGTACATACTGTACAGGGGAAAGGGGGGGGGGAGGGGGACCTTGAACATAATACCAATGAATACGTACAGAACAAGATCGACAACTGGCAGTGTGAAACGACGCAAGCTGTTATAGTGTAGTCACGTCATCCGCCACGACATGCTGTCCACGTTTCAGTTTCAGTTTCTCAAGATGACGTGTCCGCGCTCGGTATGAATTCCATATGCAGTATCGTCACAGGCGCCATGTGTATGGTGATCATGGCACAAGCCTTAAACCTGCACAGGTTCATCCTTCACGCTTTCCTTAAAGGAGACCATCGCTGAGATCGACCGAGGAAGAGTTGGGTAGGAAATATCAAAGACTGGACCAGCATCAGTATACTTGAACTGTGTCCTGCTGCGCAGCGCTGCGCTCTAGAGACAGATAGAGGAGCCCGCGACCCATCATTCCCCTTGTCGATCACACTGTTTAATGGACATGAATTACTGCAGCTGTTGGAGGGAGGGGAGGAGAACTAATCTGTCCTTATAGGCAGCGTGTTGTGTTCTAGCCATTACATCATTAAATGGTTTGTTGGTCGGCGGGATGGTTAATTGGTCACTTGGTTGCTCAGTCAGTTGGTTAGATGGTTGGTGGTTGGTCGGTTGATTAGTTGGTTGGTTGGTTGTTCGGTTGGTTAGTCGTTGGTTGGTCGGTTGATTAGTTATTGGTTGGTCAGACGGTTGGTTGGTTGGTTGGTTGGTTAGTTGTTGGTGGTCAGTCGGTTGGTTGGCTGGTTGGTTAGTTGTTGGTTCGTCATTTGGTTGGTTAATTAATGAATTGTTGTTTGATTGGTTGGTTGGTTAATTGTTTGTTGGTTGGTTAATTGTTGGTTGGTTAGTTAGTTGTTGGTTGGTTATTTGTGGTATCGGTTGGTTGGTTAATTAATTGTTGGTTGATTGGTTGGTTAATTGGTGGTTGGTTGGTTGGTTAGTTGTTGGTTGGTTGGTTGACTCGTTTGTTTATATGGTGGTTCGTTGGTTGGTCAGTTAGTGGTTAGGCCGGTCAATTGGTTCATTAGATGGCTGGTTGATTGGTTCGTTTATCCATTTGTTTGTTCATTTGTTTGTTTGTCTGTTTGTTCGTTGTTGAATAGGTGTCCATGTTCTTTTCTGCGCTGGAACTACCGGGTTAGGAAATGACCGAACCAATAATTGTACTCTTTTGTTTCATTGTCAACAATCACATCAGTATTGTCACGTTGTCATCATCGCAATCTGACGTCATTGTCTTCAGAAAGGGCCTTATTGCTGACGTTGGTCCCACCAGTGACGTCACCGCCAGACATGGCGCCGACACCATTGATAACGTCATCGACGCCACGGGCAAGTGCGTTTTACCGGGTAAGTGATGTGGATTGCAGCTTTAAGATTGTATCGTAAACAGACAATGACTGTCAGGGGGTTGTATTGACGAGAGTAAGTGTCGGAACTTGTCCTCAGCTGTCCCTCTCTTGTGGCCAAGTCGGAACTTGTTCTCAGCTGTCCCTCTCTTGTGGCCAAGTGGGAACTTGTCCTCAGCTGTCCCTGTCTTGTGGCCAAGTCGGAACTTGTCCTCAGCTGTCCCTGTCTTGTGGCCAAGTCGGAACTTGTTCTCAGCTGTCCCTCTCTTGTGGCCAAGTCGGAACTTGTTCTCAGCTGTCCCTCTCTTGTGGCCAAGTGGGAACTTGTTCTCAGCTGTCCCTCTCTTGTGGCCAAATCGGAACTTGTTCTCAGCTGTCCCTCTCTTGTGGCCAAGTCGGAACTTGTTCTCAGCTGTCCCTCTCTTGTGGCCAAGTGGAACTTGTGCTCAGCTGTCCTCTCTTGTGGCCAAGTCGGAACTTGTTCTCAGCTGTCTCTCTCTTGTTGCCAAGTCGGAACTTGTTCTCAGCTGTCTCTCTCTTGTGGCCAAGTGGGAACTTGTTCTCAGCTGTCTCTCTCTTGTGGCCAAGTCGGAACTTGTTGTCAGCTGTCTCTCTCTTGTTGCCAAGTCGGAACTTGTTCTCAGCTGTCCCTCTCTTGTGGCCAAGTCGGAACTTGTTCTCAGCTATCCCTCTCTTGTGGCCAAGTGGAACTTGTCCTCAGCTGTCCCTCCCTTGTGGCCAAGTCGGAACTTGTTCTCAGCTGTCCCTCTCTTGTGGCCAAGTCGGAACTTGTTGTCAGCTGTCTCTCTCTTGTGGCCAAGTGGAGCTTGTCCTCAGCTGTCCCTCCTTGTGTCCAAGTCGGAACTTATTCTCAGCTGTCCCTCTCTTGTGGCCAAGTCGGAACTTGTTGTCAGCTGTCTCTCTCTTGTGGCCAAGGACACTGTCTGCAGTTACTCCCCTTTAGGGTCATTGTTTGGTGTCCGACTGGCTGAGGTTCTTGCTTGTTGGCTTGTTGGACAAACTGGGCAGTTGTCAGATGTGCGGACTTACTGGCTGATAGATTGACTGATTGATAGATTGACTGATTGATAGATTGACTAATTGTTTTAATGGACTGATATATATTGACTGACTAATTGTCTAATTGACTGACTAATTGACTGATTGTCTGATTGACTGGTAGATTGGCTGTCTGATTGTCTGACTGATATATTGACAGATTGACTGACTAATTGACTGATTGATTGACTGGTTGATTGATTGACTGACTGATATATTGACATATTGACTGACCGACAGCTTGACTAATTGTCTGATTGTTTAACCGACTGATTGACTGGCTGACAGACTGATTCGTTGATTGACTGGCTGACTGACTGAATGAGTGAGTCAGTCAGTCAGTAATTAAGTGACTGAATGATTAGCAGCCGATCAGCTGACTGACTGACTGAATAACCAACAGATCGACCAATCAATTCACTAACCGGTCTATCGCTTGCCTGCTTGTTTGACAGACTGACGGACAGACTGATGATGAAAATGATGATGATGATGATGATGATAATGCTGATGATGAAGTTGATGATGATGATGATGATGTAGTTGATGTTGATGACAACTATGATGGTAGGATGTTCAGTGATGATTACAGCTGCGTGCTGCAGACGGTGGTGATGGCGATGATGACATTAATGACGATGGTGTTTGATGAATTCTGGTGATGTCTTGGTGATGACGACGACGACGACGATGATGATGACGATGACGACGATGATGATGATGATGACGACAACGATCATGTTAATGATGACAACGATGACCTTGACGAAGACAAAACGACGACGATGACGAAAACAATAATGATGAAGACGATGATGTGTTGTAGGGTTGGTGGACGCTCACACGCACAGTGTATGGGCAGGAGACAGAGTCCACGAATTTGCCATGAAGGTAACCACTTACTTGTTGCACGTGCTTGGTGGATGGGTGGATTCGCGCGTGTGTGTGTTGAGCGAGGACTGGACGTAAATTAGCATTAGTATGCCTCACCCACTACCGTCGAAAAAAAAAAAAACGTGTTCTGATCTTGTTCTTAATGTTTTTTCCGTCCCCATTCCCGCCCCAGTTTATTTGTACATATTCCATTTTTTTTATAATATTTCCATCTTTTTCTTTTTCCACACCAAGCTGGCGGGTGCCACCTATATGGAAGTCCACAAAGCTGGGGGAGGGATCTACTTCACGGTGGAGCATACCCGCGGCGCCAGCGAGGACGACCTGTACTCTTTGCTGAAAGATCGTCTGATGCGGATGGTGCGTGGCGGAACGACCTTTGTTGAGATCAAAAGCGGCTATGGCCTTGACCTGGAAACGGAAATAAAGATGCTGAGGGTCATCGAGCGTGCGCGACGCTCACTTCCCATCGACATCTCGTGCACTTACTGCGGAGCCCATGCAATTCCCAAGTAATGGTGGCCGTGATTTATGTCCCTTTTCTTGACTGGGCTTCACGATTTATGTCACATGTTATATTTACATGATGTACGTGGATGGAGGAGGAGGGGTGAAGGGGGAGGATGTGTATGTGTGAAGGGGAGGGGCTATGGAGGAGGGGGATAAGGGACTGGTTGTTTGGTTGGATGGCCAGCGTTCAAGCTAACACAAACTGGAAAATGGAATGAGAACCTGTAGGCCCTAGCTACTTAATTAACACGTTCCTCAATTAACTCTTTGACTCCTGCACCCTGTCCACCGGCATCCTACATTACCAACCATGCTAGCGAAGCAAAAACAACCCATTGATTCTCTCACCCTATCCTCCAGCTTCCTGCATGAAGCTGGTGGATAGGGTAAGGGAATCAAAGGGTTAAGTTTTCGCAGGTGGTGGATAGGTGCAGGAGTCGAAGGGTTAAGTACGCCTTCTCATTCCATTATCATGTGTTTCTGTTTCTATTTCCAAGATGTATTTCGTCTGTGAGTTTATAACAATAATTAGAGTTAGAATGAGCATTTGTCCTGGAGAATCCATTGCACTCAGACATTTCCGTATGCGCTGCGTGCAAATCTGCCGATTATGATCTGACAGACGCCTGTGTAAAACATCCTTGCCAGGTTTTGGAATGGGAAGGGGGAGGGCCTAGCATAAAAAGCTTTGTAAAGTAAATAAATGATTAATTGACAACCGTATCATGTTGCTGTTCGGACGAAGTAGAATAGTACGTGATGGGTAAGTGGAGACTGTAGGTGAAAGAGCGACTTTATTGGAACTAGCTGATAATCATATACAGGTAAAAAAAATACACGCATAATTATGACATGTACGATGCAAATAATTGGAAACCGGCAACTGTAAAAACCAGCAGTAAAAACGTACGTAAAAGAAACACATTCTCCTTTCAGAGGCAAAACAGCCGCGGAGGCCACGAATGACATCATCAACGTGCACCTGCCACGTATTAAAGAGCTGACGTCATCAGGAGAGCTGCGCGTGGACAACATTGACGTGTTCTGCGAGCAGGGCGTGTTTGACGTCACACAGTCACGTGACATCCTGGCGGCGGGAAAAGCCATGGGCCTGAACATCAATTTCCATGGAGAGGAGTTGCACCGCTTGAATTCGGCTGAGGTACAGAGAGAGTTTGGAGTCGGTTCTAGAGAGATTCGTCACACTCGGACAGTTCCATATGCGCTTCACTCAAATCAGCCAGTAATTATCTGGCTGGCTTCTTGAGCTATGGAAGACCCCATACCTGGCAAGGTCTTGAAATGGAAGGGGATGGATGGGGATGGGAGAGGGAACAGGACCAGCGAAATATTTGAGCTGACATCACTAGAACGATTGGTGCATTAAGATGGGCAATGGACACGTGGTTTTTATGAGGTCTGAACATTTTCTTAGGTAAATAGAAAGTATTACTAGTGGTGGTAGCTGTGGTGTAATAGTACAAGTAATACTGTACCTGAACCTAGTAGTGGTAGTAGTAGTATTAGTAGTTGTTGTAGTTGTAACTGTGAATATGTAATCGTTGTTGCAGTTGTTGTACAAGCAAGTATATAAATAAACACAAAGGAAATAGCCAGTAGTCATTGTTGCAGTTGTGACAGAAGTAGTAGAAATAACATGGGTAGATAAGAAGGAGTGCACGTACGTAAGTGAGTAATCAGAAGCAAATAAATAGCAGTAGTATCAGTAGTGGTGGAAGTAGTAACAAATCTTGCAGTGGTAGTGCCGTTGGTGGTGGTAGATGTGTTATAGAATGATGGTGGCTGTGATGATGGTGGTGGTGGTGCTTGTAGCAGTACACCATATACCTGTGTTCATACCCGGATGATTCCACAATGTTACATAATCAATAATTAAAAGTGGCAGTACGTATTACTTTACTTTTTTTACTTTTTCTGTCCTCTTGTGCTCGTAAGCGTCGAGGGGAGATGCAGCTTTAGCACATGGGCCAGATGGGAAGCGTCTGTCATAGTTAGGTTAATTCTTTCAGTTGTTTCTTTCACACCTTCTGTCCATCTTTTCCTAGGACACCCCTTTCCTTTAGATCCATGCCTTTTCTTGTCACAAGCTTTGTATGCTGGCTGTTTGCTTGGAAGCCTCATGAGGTGACCGAACCATTGCAACCTGTTTTTTCTATACATGGTACAGTCCCCTCTGTTTTTCTATGTATTCTAGACATGATACAGTCCCCTCTGTTTTTCTATGTATTCTAGGCATGATACAGTCCCCTCTGTTTTTCTATGTATTCTAGACATGTTACATTCCCCTCTGTTTTTCTATGTATTCTAGACATGGTACAGTCCCCTCTGTTTTTCTATGTATTCTAGACATGGTACAGTCCCCTCTGTTTCTCTATGTATTCTAGACATGGTACAGTCCCCTCTGTTTCTCTATGTATTCTAGACATGATACTGTCCCCTCTGTTTTTCTATGTATTCTAGACATGGTACAGTCCCCTCTGTTTTTCTATGTATTCTAGACATGGTACAGTCCCCTCTGTTTTTCTATGTATTCTAGACAGTACAGTCCCCTCTGTTTTTCTATGTATTCTAGACATGGTACAGTCCCCTCTGTTTCTCTATGTATTCTAGACATGGTACAGTCCCCTCTGTTTTTCTATGTATTCTAGACATGGTACAGTCCCCACAATGTATCTAATGACTTCATATCTGATCTTGTCTCTACGTGTGATGTTCATTGTCTTTCTGAGACACCTCACTGGCTGGTATTTGCTTTTTTGTCTTTAAGTGTCCATCTGTGGCACTGATAAAAAAGTGTTGGTGTAAAAATAGAACATATCAATTGATGTTTTGTATCCATAGGTATGTGTGGATGTGATAGCAGAGGGGCCGGGTGATAAGTCACTGCATTTGCTTTCTGGATTCTTGTTTCAGTTTCTCTGTCCATGCTGCCATTCTGTGTACAGATGCTTCCTAATTATTTGAATTCGTCAACTTCTTTTAGTACCTTGTTGTTGACGTGTGACTCTAGCTTGTCTAGGCTTCTGCTCACCTTCATAACCTCTGTTTTGGACACGCTGATTTTCACGTTATAATCTTCACAGCTTGCATTCAAGTTATTGAGATGTTTCTGTAACTCTTCTACGTTTGCATTAATTAGGTCTTGGTCATCAGCAAATAGTAATTCGTTCAGGTCTTCAAAATTTGGATTTGAGTTTTTGTGATCCTGTCCATGGGAATAATTCGTATTACATCAAACCAGTTAACAAGGCGATCCGGTGTTCTCACTGCACTTTGACTGTGTCAGTACATTGCCATGACATTCTCTAATAATTATCCTTGAACTGTGTAGGTCTCTCGAACTGCATACAGCATATTTCTCTCTACTCTGTCGAAAGCATTCTCTTGGTCAACAAATATTACGTTTAGTTCTTTGTCAAACACAATGGTCTTTACAGACATCTGTCTAAGGGCGAAGATTACACATGTTTCTCGTTTTCCTTTCCTATATTCGAACGGTGCCTCACTCAGTTGGGGTTCTACTACAGGTCTAATTCTCTTTCCAGTACTTGAGCATACATTTTCCTTATGTGGCAGCACATGTTGATAGTGGAATAATCATGATATCAATAATGAGAGGCCTGCTTTGTTTGTTCGTTTTGTTCTGTTTTTAATTTTATTTTATTCCTTTCTTTTTCTGTTTGTTTTTCAATTTATTTATTTTTACGATTTTTCCCCTCATCAGATGGGGGCGGAGCTAGGAGCACTGCACATCAGTCATCGCTGGGAGTGTCGAAGAAGGCATCAAGGCCATGGCAAAGTCTGGCACCTCTGCTGTTTCCTGCCCACCACTGCCTCAACTCTCGCTGTCCCCCCCCACAGTGGCATGATTCACGATGGCGTGGCCGTGTCCTGGGTCTGACTTCAACCCCAATGCCACTGTTTGGCTATGGTGAGCACTTTTGACTTGTGTTGACTTTTATAGTGTGACTTCAACCCCAATACTCACTGTTTGGCTATGGTGAGCACTTTTGACTTGTGTTGACTTTTATAGTGTGACTTCAACCCCAATACTCACTGTTTGGCTATGGTGCGACTTTGAGTTTGACTTTGTTGTGTGACTTCAACCCCAATCTCACGTTGGATTTTGACTTGTGTGATTTAGTTGACTTGACTTTGTGTGACTTGACTTGTGTTGACTTTTGTTGACTTCCCATGCTCATGTTTGGACCTTTTGACTTGGTTGACTTTTAGTTGACTTTTTGTTGCTGTAGTTGACTTTTGACTTGTGTTGATTCTGTAGTTTGACCTTTTTGACTTGTGTTGACTTCTGTAGTTTGACCTTTTTGACTTGTGTTGACTTTCTGTAGTTTGACCTTTTTTTTGACTTGTGTTGACTTCTGTAGTTTGACTTTTTGACTTGTGTTGACTTCTGTAGTTTGACCTTTTGACTTGTGTTGACTTCTGTAGTTTTGACTTGCCAACCTTTGACTTGTGTTGACTTCTGTGTTTGACTTGACTGTTTACTGTCTGTTGATGACTTTTACTTGTTAAATTGATTCTTTGAATATGAAATTTTGAGTTTGTTGCTAAAAGGATTCATCACACTCAGACAATTCCATATGCGCTCCACCCGAATCTGCCAGCAGTTGTCTGGCAGACTCCCCGAGCCTGCGCAAGACTCTATTCACTGGCGTGTGGTTGAAACAGGAAGGGGAGGAAAAGGAACTGTGCAGACCGTTCTTGACTGCAAGGCCGACACTGTGAAGGTGAGGTTCCTCAGGGGTTCTGCCCTGCCAGAAGAAAGTATAGTCCTTCTCTTACATCATGGCGTTTACAACAAGCCTGATCCCTTACAGTGCCGCTGTATCGGTGTCTGTCCTCCTCAGAACTGATGATTACCATTTTCCTTCTGTTGTTGATCCACTGCAGTCGTCTGAGAGGCCAGGGCACATGGTCCTGATATTCTCAAGTGGCCAGCTGCCTGGTTGTTAGTTTCTTCTTTGTTTTCTTTGGTTTGTCTGGTGCAGTGATAGCTGTCCATTTGAATAGTTACATCGTTTTCCCATTCGAAAAGTCCAAAGCAATAGGAAAACTCGCCTTTTGATTTGAAACTATCAAGTTAAAAATTCTACTTGGTAGTTATTTGTAACACAATAGTAGTAGTAGTAGTAGTCGGAGTAGTAGTAGTCGTTGTCGTCGTCGTTGTAGTAGTAGCAGTAGTAGTGGTAGTGGTGGTAGTAGTATAATAGTAAGTAGTATGTGGTAGTAGTAGTAGCAGCAATTAGTAGTAGTAGAGGAGGAGTAGTAGTAGTAGCAGCAGCAGCAGCAGCAGTAGTGTGGTAGCAGTAGCAATAATAGTAGTAAATGTAGTAGTAGTTGTTGTCGTAGTAGTAGTAATACTAGTAGCAGTAATAGTATGTTGTTGTTGTTCTCTTGTTGTTGTGTTGTTGTTGTTGTTGTCAATATCATCATCATCATTATTACTATATTTACGAAACAGCCAGTGGTGATGAACCTGGCCTGTGTAACACTGCACATGAGCATGTCGGAGAGTGTGGTGGCAGCCACCTTGAACGCTGCCTACGCCCTGGGTCAGTCACACCTCCATGGGTCAGTGGAGACGGGAAAACTGGGCAACCTGCTCCTTCTGGACGCTCCCAGGTAAGTGGCTCACACCTGTCAGTCTTGATCCTTTCACTGTGATTTATTACACATCTTTTGTTACACAAACTTAGGTAGGACCTCGGGACCTTGCCAGCTCATGGGGTTTTTGTGCAGACTTGGGGCTAGTGCCATGATCGTTTTTGGATCTTCTCCATCACAAGGCGCTAGTGGCATCAAAGCGTGTGGAATTCATTCCGAGCGCGGGTATGTCATCTTGAGAAACTGAAGCTGTTACACTCAACTAAATTTCATGACCTATCACAATCATGCTTGAAGAAAAATAAATAAATAGATAAAGAAACAAACAAATGAAGAAAGAAACAAACAATCAAATAAGCAGATAAATAAATGAATATTTTTAAATGGAAATGAATGTTTAAATAGAAAGAATCAAGATTATCATACCATTCTAATAAGCTTTATTTTCACACAAAACTTATCACAGTCAGTCCAGATTTTGTACTCTTCAAGGTCACAATGACCTTTAGGACGGTTCGATGCAAGTAAAACTTGCTGGCACCTCTGTGTGTGTGTGTGTGTGTGTGTGTGGTGTGTGTGCGCGTGTGTGTGTGAGTGTGTGTGTGTGTGTATGTGTGTGTGTGTGTGTGTATGTGTGTGTATGTGTGTGTGTGTGTGTGTGTGTGTGTGTGTGTTTGCGGGCTGCTGTGATAAGCATTGCAGAGTAGTCAGGGAGCCAGACTTGATGAATATTCCAACTACCACCCCACTACACACCCACTACACCACCACCATCCACTCCACCACCACTACCACCACCACCACACCACCACCACACACCCACCTCCACTCACCACCACACCACCACTACCACCACTACCACCCCATACCACCACACCACCCACTACCACCCCACTCCACCACCACCACCACTACCCATCCACACCACACACCACTACCACACCACCACTACACCACTACCACCATACCACCCACTACCACCACTACACCACCACTATCACCACTACCACCACTACCACCACCACTACCACCACCAACCACCACCACTACACCACTACCACCACTACCACACCACCACACTATCACCACCACACCACACCACCACCCACCACTACCACCACCACTATCACCATACCACTACCACCACACCACCATACCACCACTACCACCACCACCACCACTATCACCACCACACCACTATTACCACCACCACCACCACTACCACCACCACCACTACCACTACTACTACCACCACCACCATTACCACAACCACTACCACCATCTCCACAACCACACTACTACCACCACCATCACCACCACCACCTCCACTACTACCACCACCACCACCTCCTCTACCACCACCATCACCACCTCCACTACCACCACCACTACCATCACCACAACCACCTCCACTACCACCACCACTGCCACCACCTCCACTACCACCACTACCACCGCCACCACAACCATCACCACCACCACTACCACCACCACCGCCACCACAACCACCACCACTACCACCACCACTACCACCACCACCGCCACCACAACCACCACAACTACCACCACCACCGCCACCACAACCACCACCACTACCACCACCACT
>CM060312.1:99340998-99348498 GCA_030674185.1 Monoplex corrugatus | reverse complement strand
GATGATGATGATGATGATGATGATGATGATGATGATGATGATGATAGATGATGAAGGGCTCTGTACGCTGGCTGACCACCAGTACCAGTGATGAAATCAATATAACAGATCACAACGGTTTGAATGTGCACGAAGTAATCACGGGAAATTCTGGATCGGAATAAATGGCGGAAAGTTGTTGTAACGTTTGTTGCATCGGCTGCCACGGAACTCGTGATGTTGACGTCTATCACGGAACTCTGTGATGTTGACGTCTGTCACGGAACTCTGTGATGTTGACGTCTGTCACGGAACTCTGTGATGTTGACGTCTGTCACGGAACTCGTGTGATGTTTGACGTGCATGTCCACGGAACTCGGTGATGTTGACGGCTGTCACGGAACTCGTGATGTTGACGGCTGTCACGGAACTCGTGATGTTGAAAGGCTGTCACGGAACTCGTGTGATGTTGACGGCTGTCACGGAACTCGGTGATGTTGACGGCTGTCACGGAACCGTGATGTTGACGGCTGTCACGGAACTCTGTGATATTGATGTTGACGGCTGTCACGGAACTCGATGATGTTGACGCTGTCACTGGTAACTCACGATGTGATGTTGACGGCTGTCACGGAACTCGTGTGATGTTGACGGCTGTCACGGAACTCTGATGTGATGTTGACGGCTGTCACGGAACTCTGTGATGTTGATGTTGACGGCTGTCACGGAACTCTGTGATGTTGATGTTGACGGCTGTCACGGAACTCTGGATGTTGATGTTGACGGCTGTCACGGAACTCATGTGATGAGTTGACGGCTGTCACGGAACTCTGTGATGTTGATGTTGACGGCTGTCACGGAACTCTGTGATGTTGATGTTGACGGCTGTCACGGAACTCTGTGATGTTGATGTTGACGGCTGTCACGGAACTCTGTGATGTTGATGTTGACGGCTGTCATGGAACTCGGTGATGTTGATGTTGACGGCTGTCACGGAACTCTGTGATGTTGATGTTGACGGCTGTCACGGAACTCTATGATGTTGATGTTGACGGCTGTCACGGAACTCTATGATGTTGATGTTGACGGCTGTCACGGAACTCGGTGATGTTGATGTTGACGGCTGTCATGGAACTCGGTGATGTTGATGTTGACGGCTGTCACGGAACTCGGTGATGTTGATGTTGACGGCTGTCACGGAACTCTATGATGTTGATGTTGACGGCTGTCACGGAACTCTATGATGTTGATGTTGACGGCTGTCACGGAACTCTGTGATGTTGACGGCTGTCACGGAACTCTATGATGTTGATGTTGACGGCTGTCACGGAACTCTGTGATGTTGATGTTGACGGCTGTCACGGAACTCTGTGATGTTGATGTTGACGGCTGTCACGGAACTCTGTGATGTTGATGTTGACGGGTGTCACGGAACTCGGTGATGTTGACGGCTGTCACGGAACTCGGTGATGTTGACGGCTGTCACGGAACTCGGTGATGTTGACGGCTGTCACGGAACTCGGTGATGTTGATGTTGACGGCTGTCATGGAACTCGGTGATGTTGACGGCTGTCACGGAACTCGGTGATGTTGATGTTGACGGCTGTCACGGAACTAGATGATGTTGACGGGTGACGGGGGGATGGGATAGGTGGCGGGATATCCATAGAACTAACTATTCATGTCTAAACTTGACACAAGGGTTGGCGTGAATGAGCACGTGTGTATGTGCGTATGTCTCAATGTATAGTAGGCACGTGCGCGTATGTGCACAACGATAATGTTGATGACGACGACGGTAATGATCGTGATGACGACGACGGTAATGACCGTGATGACGACGACGGTAATGATCGTGATGACGACGACGACAATGATGATGATGCGACGACGGTAATGATCGTGATGACGACGACGGTAATGATCGTGATGACGACGACGACAATGATGATGATGCCGACGACGGTAATGATCGTGACGACGACGACGGTAATGATCGTGATGACGACGACGGTAATGATCGTGATGACGACGACGACAATGATGATGATGCGACGACGGTAATGATCGTGACGACGACGACGGTAATGATCGTGATGACGACGACGGTAATGATCGTGATGACGACGACGGTAATGATCGTGATGACGACGACGACAATGATGATGATGACGACGACGGTAATGATCGTGACGACGACGACGGTAATGATCGTGACGACGACGACGGTAATGATCGTGATGACGACGACGACAATAATGATGATGACGACGACGGTAATGATCGTGATGACGACGACGGTAATGACCGTGATGACGACGACGGTAATGATCGTGATGACGACGACGGTAATGATCGTGATGACGACGACGGTAATGACCGTGATGACGACGACGGTAATGATCGTGATGACGACGACGACAATAATGATGATGACGACGACGGTAATGATCGTGATGACGACGACGTAATGACCGTGATGACGACGACGGTAATGACCGTGATGACGACGGCGGTAATGATCGTGATGACGACGACGGTAATGATCGTGACGACGACGACGACGGTAATGATCGTGACGATGACGACGACGGTAATGATCGTGACGATGACGACGACGGCAGTGATCGTGACGATGACGACGACGGTAATGATCGTGACGATGACGACGACGGTAATGATCGTGATGACGACGACGGTAATGATCGTGATGACGACGACGGTAATGATCGTGATGACGACGACGACGATGATGATGATGACGACGACGATGATGATCACGATGATGGCGACGACTACGATGACGGTGATGATGATGATCATGATGATGTCAATGACGACGACGACGACGACGACGACGACGATAAAGATGATGACGATGACGTGATTCAAACATGTCGACAGATAAACGGAAGAAAGGACAGAAGACAAAGCGAACGATGATGTTTAGCGAAGGGGTGGGGGTGGGGTGGGGGAGTGGAGAATATCGAGACAGTGTATGAGGAGGGGGGTGGAGAATATCGAGACAGTGGGTGAGAAGGGGGGTGGAGAATATCGAGACAGTGGGTGAGGAGGGGGGGTGGAGAATATCGAGACAGTGGGTGAGGAGGGGGGTGGAGAATATCGAGACAGTGGGTGAGGAGGGGGTGGAGAATATCGAGACTGGGTGAGGAGGGGGGTGGAGAATATCGAGACAGTGGGTGAGGAGGGGGGTGGAGAATATCGAGACAGTGGGTGAGGAGGGGGGTGGAGAATATCGAGACAGTGGGGAGGAGGGGGTGGAGAATATCGAGACAGTGGGTGAGGAGAGGGGTAAGCAAAGGACAGGACAGAGTGGTGTCATGGTTGTGGTGGAGGGGTGGGGGTGGGGGGGTGGAGAATATCGAGACAGTGGGTGAGGAGAGGGGGTAAGCAGAAGGGACAGGACAGAGTGGTAGTCATGGTTGGGTGGAGGGGTGGGGGGTGGGGGGTGGAGAATATCGAGACAGTGGGTGAGGAGGAGGGGGGGGTAAGCAGAAGGGACAGGACAGAGCGGTATCATGGTTGTGGTGGAGGACAGACAGAAGAACGGTGGTGTTTGGTGACGACAGACACCGGGCAGGGCAGTGTAACAGGACCATTAAGTTATGGAGTGTTGGCTGGGGATTGCTGTGACAGAAACAATGATGCATAGTTTTGTTTTGTTTTGTTTTTTTCATAGACAAGACGGTTGGTCAGTGTGACGAGGCCTTTAGCCAGTGTAACAAGAGTGTTAAGGAGTGTTCGCTAGGGATGGCTGTGACAGAAACAAACCGGTGATAAGTACAGTTTTGTTTATAGCCGTAGACAAGAAGACCGGGTAATGTGACAGGACCTTTAGACAGTGTAACAAGAGCAGTAAAGAGTGGTCGCTAGGGATGGTTGTGACAAGAAGACCGGGTAATGTGACAGGACCTTTAGACAGTGTAACAAGAGCAGTAAAGAGTGGTCACTAGGGATGGTTGTGACAAGAAGACCGGGTAATGTGACAGGACCTTTAGACAGTGTAACAAGAGCAGTAAAGAGTGGTCGCTAGGGATGGTTGTGACAAGAAGACCGAGTAATGTGACAGGACCTTTAGACATTGCAACAAGAGCAGTAAAGAGTGTTCACTAGGGATGGTTGTGACAAGAAGACCGGGTAATGTGACAGGACCTTTAGACAGTGTAACAAGAGCAGTAAAGAGTGGTCGCTAGGGATGGTTGTGACAAGAAGACCGGGTAATGTGACAGGACCTTTAGACAGTGTAACAAGAGCAGTAAAGAGTGGTCACTAGGGATGGTTGTGACAAGAAGACCGGGTAATGTGACAGGACCTTTAGACAGTGTAACAAGAGCAGTAAAGAGTGGTCGCTAGGGATGGTTGTGACAAGAAGACCGAGTAAATGTGACAGGACCTTTAGACAGTGTAACAAGAGCAGTAAAGAGTGGTCGCTAGGGATGGTTGTGACAAGAAGACCGGGTAATGTGACAGGACCTTTAGACAGTGTAACAAGAGCAGTAAAGAGTGGTCGCTAGGGATGGTTGTGACAAGAAGACCGGGTAATGTGACAGGACCTTTAGACAGTGTAACAAGAGCAGTAAAGAGTGGTCGCTAGGGATGGTTGTGACAAGAAGACCGGGTAATGTGACAGGACCTTTAGACAGTGTAACAAGAGCAGTAAAGAGTGGTCGCTAGGGATGGTTGTGACAAGAAGACCGGGTAATGTGACAGGACCTTTAGACGTGTAACAAGAGCAGTAAAGAGTGGTCACTAGGGATGGTTGTGACAAAAGCAGAATAATGATGCGTGGAGTTTTATTGGCGATAGACATGAAGGTCAGACAGTGTGTCCAGGGAAGGTGATGACGATGATTGTTCTATCTCACACGATCACTTGGTGCACATCATCATCGTCATCATGTGACGTACTTCAGACAGTGTGTCCAGGGAAGGTGATGACGATGATTGTTCTATCTCACACCGTCACTTGGTACACATCATCATCGTCATCATGTGACGTACTTCAGACAGTGTGTCCAGGGAAGGTGATGACGATGATTGTTCTATCTCACACCGTCACTTGGTGCACATCATCATCGTCATCATGTGACGTACTTCAGACAGTGTGTCCAGGGAAGGTGATGACGATGATTGTTCTATCTCACACCGTCACTTGGTACACATCATCATCGTCATCATGTGACGTACTTCAGACAGTGTGTCCAGGGAAGGTGATGACGATGATTGTTCTATCTCACACCGTCACTTGGTACACATCATCATCGTCATCATGTGACGTACTTCAGACAGTGTGTCCAGGGAAGGTGATGACGATGATTGTTCTATCTCACACCGTCACTTGTGCACATCATCATCGTCATCATGTGACATACCGCATGGGTTGGCGATCATGGCCCTCCATACAAATCTATCTTTTGTCGTACTGCAAGTACATTTCCCACTATTTCTGTGCCCGTCCACTCTGGAAAACTGTCTAATATTTTCTTCCTGGGTCTTCCTGGTGCTCTTTTTCCCTCTAGCTTTCCTGTTGTGACTAGGAACTCAAATTTTTTCTTGCCTCATAAAAAGTCCTATTGATGTTGCTGGGTTTTTTCCCCCTAATCTTCTTCATTAATGTTCTTTTTGTGTTTGCTTTTTCGAGACTTTCTCATTTGTTTTCTTTGCTTTGCTGTCCCTAGAACTCTTAACATTCTTATTAGGAACCACATTTAAGTTGCCTCAGTCTTGTCCTGACTTTGCTTGTTGATTGTCCATGGTTCGCATCCGTACAACAGTATGGTTCCATATAATCCTGAAAAACTTTCTCCCTGATGTTGGTTCATAGACATTTGTTGGAAAGAACGTTTTTCATTTTCTTGAATACTGCTGAACTTGGCCAATTCTGCTGGATATTTCTGATGTGCATCTACCATCTGATGATGATGACTTCCCAGATATTTGACTTATCAGCTTGTCTCAATGTTTTCCATTTCTGTTATTTTACATGATTTTTTTTTTATTGATTACCATGATTTTAGTTTTCTTACCATTTGAATCTAGCCCTTTATTTCTGCTTTCTATTTCTGTTATATTCATACGATTTTGTAGGTGATTTTCATTTTCTGCAATCAGCATGGTGTCAGGTGCATATCAAAGATTGTTTATCATTTTTCCTCAAACTTGTGTACCAGTGTATTCGTCTATGCTTCTCATGATGGTTTCGCTGTAAAGTGAAAACAAATCTAGTGACAGAAAACAATCCTGTCTAATCCGTCTTTTGATATTTAGACAGAACTTACATCATTTTCTATTCTCATCGCTGCTGTTCCCTTATTATTCTTAGATCTTTTCTATCAGTTTTGAGCTTTCTGTAGTTAATCAATTCTTTGTGTCTTACCCGATCAAAAGCCTTGGTATAATCAACAAAAACTCTGGCCGTCAAGATTGCGTTTCGGTCCTTAACTTTTACACTCCAAGGGGACAAGGCCACATCCAGGTCATGATCCCTGGATGCCCTTCTGCTGTCATCCATACACCAGTTTGCTGCAGGAAGCTCACAGCCTTTGTGGTATACATATAACGAAGGATGTTGGAAGCTGGTGGACAGGTGGAGAGAGTAACAGGGTTAATACCTGGTCAGCTTATGGGTTTATGTGTAGGCTTAAGGCTTGTGGCGTGAGCATTCTGGATTTTCTCTATCACATGGCACCTGCGACGTTAGCGCATATGGAATTCATTCTGAGCGCGGAGACATCATCTTGAGAAATTGCACCAGTGTTAATAGAAGTTGGTGCCTACAGAAGTGTCTGGTGGCAAAAGAAAGGGTGTTGCTCAAATCTTCTGACCAGCACCGCAGGTGTCTGTATCTCTCCGGCCTGGTTGGCGCCAGGATTTATTATGATAGTAAGCGTAGAGTACAGCCCTGTCACGCAGTCTCAATCCTAGATGGAACTCAGTAGCGTCATGATTTTCATCGTCATCGATATCATCATCATCGCATTGGAAAAAAAAGCAACAACAAAAAAACACCACCACCACCAACAACAACAAAAAAACCATCAACAACAAACAAACAAAAACAAAAACTATGCCAGCTTCCGTGGCCATAAAGGTGCCGCAAATATTGGGACGGGAAAAAAGGTGAGCGCAAACATAACATCCCTGGGTGCGATGATCCTTTTAAAAAGGAAAAATAAATAAAAAGAAAAAAAAAAGAAAATGAAAAAAAAAAAAAAGGTGGGCGGACAATGTGACGGGGCCATTACTTAGGGAGCGGTTGATGGGATTGCAATGGTTCTGTCGTGTCTCACTGCAATATATTGCTTCTCTAAATCTGAGGGATCGGCACTTCACACGCATCCCCACCCCATCCCCACCCCCACCCCACCCTAAGCCGTCTCTGTCTCTGAGTTAATTGTTCAGGCGAATGGAGGAGGGGGAGCGGGCACCAGGGGAGTCTGTGTGTCTTTCCATCGTAATAAAACAAATCATACCCCCCCCCACACACACACACACTATCACT
>CM060312.1:99320998-99335998 GCA_030674185.1 Monoplex corrugatus | reverse complement strand
CAGCGACAAGTTTCAAACAGTGTCTTTTAGCTAATAACATCTAACGCTGAAAATAAAGTGATATCAGTATTGTGTCTGTCTCTGTCTGTCTGTCTCTCTCTCTCTCTCTTTCTGTCTCTCTGTATCTCTCTCTCTCTCTGTCTCTCTCTCTCTCTCCGTTTCTCTCTCTCTGTCTCTCTCTCTGTCTCTCTCTCTCTTTGTACCTGTCTGTCTCTGTCTCTGTTTCTCTCTGTCTCTTTCTCTCTGCTCTCTGTCTCTTTGCGTCTGTCTGTGTCTCTTTTTGTCTCTCTGTCTTTCTCTCTCTGTGTGTGCTCTCTCTTTGTCTCTGTGTGTGTGTCTGTGTGTGTGTGTCTCTCTCTGTCTCTGTGTGTGTCTCTCTGTCCCTCTGTGTCTCTCTCTGTGCCTCTTTCTGTCTGTCTGTCTCTGTCTCTGTTTCTTTCTTTCTTTCTTCTCTATCTCCTTCCCTCTCTCTTTCTCTTTGTCACTCTCCCTGTCTCTGTCTTTCTCCTCTCTGTTTGTTCTGTCTTTCTCTCTCTCTCTCTCGCTCCTCATTTCTTGCCTCCCTCTCTTTGTTTCTCTCTCTCCCTCCATCTGTCTCTTTCTGCTCCCCCCCTCCCCTTCTACCTGGCTCTCTCTCTCTCTCTTTGTTCTCTCTCTCCCTCCATCTGTCTCTTTCTGCCCCCCCCCCCCTTCTACCTGGCTCTCTCCTGTCTCTCTTTGTTTCTTCTCTCTCCTCCTATCTGTCTCTTTCTGCCCTCCTCCCACCCAGCTCTCTCTGTCTCTCTTCTCTCTGTCTGTCCTCTCTCCTCTCACCCTCCACATCTAGAATCAGTGTTTTGTTATGTTTCCTGTATAAGCGATACTTACGTCTGTCGCTAGTCTCTATCTCTTTTGATACAACTTGTATGGCTGGAAATGTCCTCTGTTTTGTAAGAGTGTCTATTTCTTTCCCTTGACTGTTTTAAGTGTATTTTATTGTTACTTTTCTTTTGGATTGTTTTAATATGTATTGTGCTTTATGAAACATAGTTATTACAAACATAGCATTGTGAATAGTGTCTGTAAATAGAATGTTTACGACTGTGATGTTACAGCTTTGATATAACTGGTAGTGTGTGTTCATCTGTAGTTTGACTTAATGTTTGTATCAATCACAGTTTGTAGTGAATGTATTATGTTTGTAGCTATTGACTTTGTTTAGTGAAAAGTCTTACAGCTTTGGGTTTTTAAGGTACTGTAATTGTTTTAAATGTCAAACATTTCAAATGTACGCTTATTTATTTGTTTATCTGATAGATACATTAAAATGTAATTTTGTTGATTGTTTTTAATGTGATGTTTGTTGATTGTTTTAAATGTGAAATTTGTTGATTGTTTTAAATGTGAAAATTGTTGGGTGTTTAATTGTGAAATTTGTAGATTGTTTTAAATGTTTAAATGTGAAATTTGTAGTGTTTTGAATGTGAAATTTGTTGGTTGTTTTAAATGTGAAATTTGTTAATTGTTTTGAATATGAAATTTGTTGATTTTTTTTCAAAATGAGAAGTTTGTTAGATTTGTTTTATTGATTTTAATATAAGGTTTGTTGGATTTATTTGATTGATTTAAATGTTAACTTGTTGGTTGCTAATATATATAAAGTTTGTTGATTGATTTAAGATGATAAATGTTAACTTTGTTGGTTGCTAATATATATAAAGTTTGTTGATTGTTTTAAGATGATAAATGTTAACTTTGTTGGTTGCTAATATATATAAAGTTTGTTGATTGTTTTAAGATGATAAATGTTAACTTTGTTGGTTGCTAATATATATAAAGTTTGTTGATTGTTTATAAGATGAAGTTTGTTGAATTTTGGTAGAATGTTGAATATATTGGATTTGTTTAAATGAGAAATTTGTTGGATTGGTTAAATTATGAAGTTTTTTTTTCAAAATTTATTTAAATGTGTATTATGTGGGAGTTGTCCAAGAGATAACCGTGTGTCTCTTACCGTTGTTTTCAGGGTACATGCAGTTCGTGCACGTGGAGGGCATGGAGGTGATTGTAGCTCACAGTGGGCACTCCATTCGTCACAGACACTTTCAATTCCGTAGGTCTGACGTCACTCTCCTATGACGTCACCTGGCCACCTGACCCTGTGCATGTCCCGCATGACTGACTGTCTTAGTGTGTGTCTGAGTAGTGCTGTCTGTTGTCAGAAAATGCTGGTCGGAAATGATGACATGCAGAGTCAGTGACAGCTTAAAGACTTCTTTGAAAGTTAATTAAACGATAATTTTTAAAAAGATTTTTGACATTTTAGACAATTCCATTTGACAGAATGGAAATGGAATGAGAACAAGTTAGGAGAATGTCGTAGACTAGATCCCAGGTAATGATAAATGCAGACCTTTTTTAACCTTATGTCTTGCTGTCATGTGTGTAGTGACACAGTGGGATACAGGTGTGTTGGAAACTGACATGGTGGTGTGGGTGTGAGTTGACGACAGTGGGTGTGACCAGTGTAGTGTTGGAGAACTGACATGAGTGGTGTGGGGGTGTGACACAGTGGGTGTACAGGTGTGTTGGAGAACTGACATGAGTGGTGTGGGGGTAGTGACACAGTGGGTGTACAGGTGTGTTGGAGAACTGACATGAGTGGTGTGGGGGTAGTGACACAGTGGGTGTACAGTGTGTTGATGTGGGTGAATGACATGTAAGTTGGTGATGTGTGGTGTGGGGTAGTGACACAGTGGGTGTACAGGTGTGTTGGAGAACTGACATGAGTGGTGTGGGGGTAGTGACACAGGGTGTAAGGTGTGTGGAGTGATAGTGGTGGGGTATGAACAGTGTACAGGTGTGTTGGAGAACTGACATGAGTGGTGTGGGGTAGTGACACAGTGGGTGTACAGGTGTGTTGGAGAACTGACATGAGTGGTGTGGGGGTAGTGACACAGTGGGTGTACAGGTGTGTTGGAGAAGACATGAGTGGTGTGGGGTAGTGACACAGTGGGTATACAGGTGTGTTGGAGAACTGACATGAGTGGTGTGGGGGTAGTGACACAGTGGGTGTACAGGTGTGTTGGAGAACTGACATGAGTGGTGTGGGGGTAGTGACACAGTGGGTGTACAGGTGTGTTGGAGAACTGACATGAGTGGTGTGGGGTAGTGACACAGTGGGTGTACAGGTGTGTTGGAGAACTGACATGAGTGGTGTGGGAGTAGTGACACAGTGGGTGTACAGGTGTGTTGGAGAACTGACATGAGTGGTGTGGGGGTAGTGACACAGTGGGTGTACAGGTGTGTTGGAGAACTGACATGAGTGGTGTGGGGGTAGTGACACAGTGGGTGTACAGGTGTTGGAAACTGCATGATGGTGTGGGAGACAGTGGTGTACAGGTGTTTGGAGAACTGCTGAGTGGTGGGGTAGTGACACAGTGGGTGTACAGTGTGTTGGAGAGTTGACATGAGCAGTGTGGGGGTAGGACACAGTGGGTGTACAGGTGTGTTGGAGAACTGACATGAGTGTGGGGAGTGACACAGTGGTGTACAGTGTGTTGGAGATGAAGAGTGGGGTAGTGACACAGTGGGTGTACAGGTGTGTTGGAGAACTGACATGAGTGGTGTGGGGGTAGTGACACAAAGGCGGTACAAGGGATGACGCAGAAAAGAAAAAGTGAAATTATTTCATAGAAAGTTTTGTCACTGAGTATCATCATTTCTGGCTTCAGCATTTTCTTACAAATGACAGAACGCGTATTTAAGACAACAAAACAAGACAGGCGCAACTTTTCGACCAACTGGCCTTTGTTAAGAAAAGAAAAAACAAAAACGCAAAGAATGAATTATATTTGTTGTATCATGCATTTGTCTCCCCTGATTCCTGGTTACCATAATTCATATCTGCCATTGTCTACTGCTGAGCGAAACATCAGGAAAGTCGTTTAATGTTTTCCTGCCAAGTGTTGTGCGTTTATAACGTGTTACCTTTTGTATATGCTTGCCAAAGGTCAGTTGTCCGAAAAGTTGCGCCTGTCTTGTTTTAATATGTTAAATACGCGTTCTGTGTCCACTTTTGTGCATTTCTAATCGTTGTTTGCTTGCACGATGGTGGTCACTTTTGATTTAGATGTCACACATGACGTCATAGTTTATTGACGTCACTTCCTTATAGACGTGTATAGATATGGCGTCACTCTGTCGTTAGTTGTTATGTGGTAGATGTACATTTGATGGTGGTATGCTGTCTGTAGTGCTCAGTCTCTCTCTCAGTTGTGTTGTGGAATGGTTGATGTGGTAGATGTACATTTGATGGTGGTATGCTGTCTGTAGTGCTCAGTCTCTTCGTTTTAAGTTGTGTTAGATGACGAATGGTATGCTGTCTATAGTGTGTATGACTATGTGTTAAGTTCGTGTAGTTACATTGATGGTGGTATGCTGTCTGTAGTGCTCAGTCTCTCTTAGTTGTGTTGTGGAATGGTTGATGTGGTAGATATACATTTGATGGTGGTATGCTGTCTGTAGTGCTCAGTCTCTCTCAGTTGTGTTGTGGAATGGTTGATGTGGTAGATATACATTTGATGGTGGCATGCTGTCTGTAGTGCTCAGTCTCTCTTAGTTGTGTTGTGGAATGGTTGATGTGGTAGATATACATTTGATGGTGGCATGCTGTCTGTAGTGTCGCTCTCTCTTATGGCTTTTAGTTGCGTGTCTGCATGTGATTTGTGATTGTTTGGTTTCTGTGACAATTGTGTGGATGCTACAGGCTGCCTGGTACACCACAAACACATGAAGACAGGATGACAGAAAACACACATTGTTGTTTGACGTACAAACTGATTGCCCATCTGTTTTGTGATGCATTTGCTATCAGTAATAATTGACGTCTTTGTGTATCGGGGAAAAAAGGGGGGAGAGAAAAGAGGAGAAAGAGTGAAAGAGAGAGAGAGAGAGAGGGAGGAGAGAGAGAGAGAGAGAGGGATAAATAGATACATAGTTAGATAGATATATATAGAGAGAGAGGGGGAAGGAGGGAGAGAGAGAGAGGAGGAGGGAGAGAGAGAAGAGAAAGAGAGAGAGAGGAGAGAGAGAGAGAGAGAGAGGAAGGAGAGAGAGAGAGAGAAGAGATAGAGAGAGAGAGGAGAGAGAGGAGAGAGAGAGAGAGAGAAGAGAGAGAGGCAGAGAGAGACAGAGAGAGAGAGAGAGAAGAGACAGACAGAGAGACAGACAGAGAGACAGACAGAGAGACAGACAGAGAAGACAGACAGACAGAGAGGACAGAAGAGAGACAGACAGCAGACAGAAGAGACAGAAGAGAGAGAGACAGAGAGAGACAGACAGAGAGAAGACAGAGAGAAGCAGAGAGAGCAGAAGAGAGAGAGAGAGACAGAGACAGAGAGAGAGACAGACAGAGAGAGAGACAGAGAAAGAGAGACAGAGAGATAGACAAAGAGAGAGAGAGAGAGAGAGATAGAGAGAGAGAACCAAACAAACAAAAGCCCATTACAGATTATATCTAACCAATAACATGTCTGTCATAAATGATACTTGATGTTTTAGAGGCACATAAATCAGTTGTTTTATAATCTTTTGTTTATGCTGCTACCACATACGTAATACTATGCTCTATATTGTCTGTATGTTATTTTACTGATTTGTTTTTACATGTGTTCATGAAGTTGTCTTATTTGTTAAAGTTTTGTTACGTAATATTGTGATGTTCGCTGTTTCGGAAATGCGATTTTAACAAAATCAGTAAAAATACAATTGACGTTTCTGCATTTCAAAAAGCAGATAAAGAAATAAACAAAGAAACAAATTCTGTATAAACTACACAAAAACAAATTCTGTATAAACTACACAAAAACAAATTCTGTATAAACTTCACAAAAACAAATTCTGTATAAACTACACAAAAACAAATTCTGTATAAACTACACAAAAACAAATTCTGTATAAACTTCACAAAAACAAATTCTGTATAAACTACACAAAAACAAATTCTGTATAAACTACACAAAAACAAATTCTGTATAAACTACACAAAAACAAATTCTGTATAAACTACACAAAAACAAATTCTGTATAAACTACACAAAAACAAATTCTGTATAAACTACACAAAAACAAATTCTGTATAAACTACACAAAAACAAATTCTGTATAAACTACACAAAAACAAATTCTGTATAAACTACACAAAAACAACGTCTATATAAACTACACAAAAACACATTCTGTATAAACTACACAAAAACACATTCTGTATAAACTACACAAAAACATATTCTGTATAAACTACACAAAAACAACGTCTATATAAACTACACAAAAACAACGTCTATATAAACTACACAAAAACAACGTCTATATAAACTACACAAAAACATATTCTGTATAAACTACACAAAAACATATTCTGTATAAACTACACAAAAACACATTCTGTATAAACTACACAAAAACATATTCTGTATAAACTACACAAAAACAACGTCTATATAAACTACACAAAAACATATTCTGTATAAACTACACAAAAACAACGTCTATATAAACTTCACAAAAACAAATTCTATATAAACTACACAAAAACCATTCTGTATAAACTACACAAAAACATATTCTATATAAACTACACAGAAACATATTCTATATAAAGTGACAGCTGATCTACGGCCATCACCGCGTACAGCTCGATCTGTGCAGTATCTTGCCTGAATTGTAAAGGGGACTTTTGAATCTGGGGAGTGTAGCCATAGGCCAAAAACGTTATAAATAGAATATGATGTATTTGCCACAGGCGTATGTCAGCATTCGTAATCATGACATACCGTAAGACATATGTTACAGTCGTGTATGTGTTGTAAATACGTACACATACTGTATCAGTGTCGTTGTGCTTTTCTTTTCGTCTTTGTGTTGTTGTCGATGTTGTTGTCGTCGTCGTCGTCAGTGTTGTTATTGTTAGGTATTTCGTGCTTGTGTTTGTCCAGCGTCAGCCACCTGGTTAGACTGCCATGCTGATAGCATAGGGATCGTGGTTTCCACCCTCGGACAGGCCACAATCTGTTTTCTGTTTTTTAGGATCATTGCAGTTAGGCATTTCCCTTTGAGATCACCTTTGGTTTGTTGTTGTTGTTGTCGTTGTTGTTGTTGTTGTTGTTGTTGTTGTCGTTGTTGTTGTCATTGATGTTGTTGTCGTTGTTGTTGTTGTTGTTGTTGTTGTCGTTGTTGTTGTTGTCGTTGTTGTTGTTGTTGTTGTTGTCGTTGTTGTCCCATTTTCTACCTACATGATCACAGAAACTGCTGTGGCAGTTTTTACAAGTGACAGAGAGGACAACATTCGTGATGCTATGGAGTTCCATCTAGGACTGGGACTGTGTGACAGGGCTGTGTCTCTGCGCTTACTATTGTAATACATCCTGGCGTCAACCAGGCCTGAGAGATACAGACACCTGATGTGTTAGTCAGAATATTTGAGCAATATCGTCAGTGACACATCCGTGAAGGGATGAGACTGGACTGAGTGGTCCCGGTCTTCCCAATGAGCCGATAACACGCTCAACTCGGGGTAGGAGCCGGTTAGAACTGAAAAATCCCACACTGATTTTTGAAAGGGACTGATGAGGATTCGAACCCACAACTTTCTAGTCTTTGCGCTAACCACTACACCACGGTGATTGGTGTTGTTTTGTTCCGCTTGTTTTGTTTGTTTTTGTTTTGTTTGTTTTCCCATGGACTGGTTACTTCATTTGACAGAGCCATCGACACAAGATTTGACGTCACTAGTTCAATCCGAATGTTAAGAGTTCCATGGACAGCAAAGAAAACAAACGAGACAGTCTTGAAAAAAGCAAACACACAAAAACAGAATATTACTGAAGAAGGATAGGAAAAGACAAGCAACATTTATAGGACATTTTATAAGGCAAGAGAAATTTGAGCACCTGGTCGCAACAGGAAAAGCTGGAGAGAAAAAGAGCAGCAGGTAGACCCAGGGAGAAAATGTTGGACAGATTTGCAGAGTGGATTAGGACAGAAAGGATAGGAGATGTACTTGCAGCAGCAGTGGATAGATTGGTGTGAAGGGCCATGATTGCCGACACCATGTGGCAGGGAACATGATGATGATGATGATGATGATGATGATGATGATGATGATGATGATGATGATGATGATGATGATGATGATGATGATAATGATGATTTCAGTCCCAGCCCAGAAATCAAAAGCTGGCCTACTCGCTGACATTCTTATTGCTTGTCATTCTGGTGATGTCAACAATAGCATTTCATGGGTCTCTTCACACCTTCTCTCCTCCCCATTTCAAGACTTTCCCAACGCGTATGGTTTTGCGCAGGCCCGAGGAGTCTGAATACTAGCAGATGTAGGTGGAGCCGATATGGAGTTGTCAGAGTAAGATGAATGTCTGTGGAACAAAGTCCAGAGTCTTGTATATAGCAGTGCTGGTGTTGTGTTGTATATAGCAGTGCTGGTGTTGTGTTGTATATAGCAGTGCTGGAGTTGTGTTGTATATAGCAGTGCTGGAGTTGTGTTGTATATAGCAGTGCTAGAGTCATTTTGTATATAGCAGTGCTAGAGTCATGTTGTATATAGCAGTGCTGGAGTCATGTTGTATATAGCAGTGCTGGAGTTGTGTTGTATATAGCAGTGCTGGAGTTGTGTTGTATATAGTAGTGCTGGTGTTGTGTTGTATATAGCAGTGCTGGTGTTGTGTTGTATATAGCAGTGCTGGTGTTGTGTTGTATATAGCAGTGCTGGTGTTGTGTTGTATATAGCAGTGCTGGTGTCATGTTGTATCTAGCAGTGCTGGAGTTGTGTTGTATATAGCAGTGCTGTAGTCATGTTGTATATAGCAGTGCTGGTGTTGTATTGTATATAGCAGTGCTGGTGTTGTGTTGTATATAGCAGTGTTGGTGTCATGTTGTATATAGCAGTGCTGGTGTTGTATTGTATATAGCAGTGCTGGTGTTGTGTTGTATATATCAGTGCTGGTGTTGTGTTGTATATAGCAGTGCTGGAGTCATGTTGTATATAGCAGTGCTGGTGTTGTGTTGTATATAGCAGTGCTGGTGTTGTGTTGTATATAGCAGTGCTGGAGTTGTGTTGTATATAGCAGTGCTGGTGTTGTGTTGTATATAGCAGTGCTGGAGTCATGTTGTATATAGCAGTGCTGGTGTTGTGTTGTATATAGCAGTGCTGGTGTTGTGTTGTATATAGCAGTGCTGGTGTTGTGTTGTATATAGCAGTGCTGGAGTTGTGTTGTATATAGCAGTGCTGGAGTTGTGTTGTATATAGCAGTGCTGGAGTTGTGTTGTATATAGCAGTGCTGGAGTTGTGTTGTATATAGCAGTGCTGGAGTTGTGTTGTATATAGCAGTGCTGGAGTTGTGTTGTATATAGCAGTGCTGGAGTTGTGTTGTATATAGCAGTGCTGGAGTTGTGTTGTATATAGCAGTGCTGGAGTTGTGTTGTATATAGCAGTGCTGGAGTTGTGTTGAATATAGCAGTGCTGGAGTTGTGTTGTATATAGCAGTGCTGGAGTTGTGTTGTATATAGCAGCGCTGGAGTTGTGTTGTATATAGCAGTGCTGGGGTTGTGTTGTATATAGCAGTGCTGGAGTCATGTTGTATATAGCAGTGCTGGAGTCATGTTGTATATAGCAGTGATGGAGTCATGTTGTATATAGAGGTGCTGTAGTTGTGTTGTATATAGCAGTGCTGGAGTCATGTTGTATATAGCAGTGCTGGAGTTGTGTTGTATATAGCAGTGCTGGAGTTGTGTTGTATATAGCAGTGCTGGAGTTGTGTTGTATATAGCAGTGCTGGAGTTGTGTTGAATATAGCAGTGCTGGAGTTGTGTTGTATATAGCAGTGCTGGAGTTGTGTTGTATATAGCAGCGCTGGAGTTGTGTTGTATATAGCAGTGCTGGAGTTGTGTTGTATATAGCAGTGCTGGAGTCATGTTGTATATAGCAGTGCTGGAGTCATGTTGTATATAGCAGTGATGGAGTCATGTTGTATATAGAGGTGCTGTAGTTGTGTTGTATATAGCAGTGCTGGAGTCATGTTGTATATAGCAGTGATGGAGTCATGTTGTATATAGCAGTGCTGGAGACATGCTGTATATAGCAGTGCTGGAGTCGTGTTGTATATAGCAGTGCTGGAGTCATGGTGTATATAGCAGTGCTGGAGTCATGTTGTATATAGAAGTGCTGTAGTTGTGTTGTATATAGCAGTGCTGGAGTCATGTTGTATATAGCAGTGCTGGAGTTGTGTTGTATATAGCAGTGCTGGGGTCATGTTGTATATAGCAGTGCTGGAGTCATGTTGTATATAGCAGTGCTGGAGTCATGTTGTATATAGCAGTGCTGGAGTCATGTTGTATATAGCAGTGCTGGGGTTGTGTTGTATATAGCAGTGCTGGAGTCATGTTGTATATAGCAGTGCTGGAGTCATGTTGTATATAGCAGTGCTGGTGTCATGTTGTATATAGCAGTGCTGGAGTCATGTTGTATATAGCAGTGCTGGAGTCATGTTGTATATAGCAGTGCTGGAGTCATGTTGTATATAGCAGTGCTGGAGTCATGTTGTATATAGCAGTGCTGGAATCATGTTGTATATAGCAGTGCTGGGGTTGTGTTGTATATAGCAGTGCTGGAGTTGTGTTGTATATAGCAGTGCTGGAGTTGTGTTGGATATAGCAGTGCTGGAGTTGTGTTGTCAGCAGCAGTCTGTTTCGTACAAATCCCATTTAGACACCATCACTTCTCAAATGTCAGCAGGGAGAGAGAGAGAGAGAGAGAGAGAGAGAGAGAGAGAGAGAGAGAGAGAGAGAGAGAGAGAGAGGAGAGAGAGAGAGAGAGAAAGAAAGAAGAAGAGAGAGAGAAAGAAGAGAGAGAGAAAAAAGAAAGAGAAAGAGAGAGAGAGAGATAAAGAAAGAGAGAGAGAGAAAAGAGAGAGAAAGAGAGAGAGAGAAAAGAGAGAGAGAGAAAGAGATAGAGAGAGAAAGAAAGAGAGAAGAGAAATAGAGAGAGAAGAGAGAGAGAAGAGAGAGAGAGAGAGGGAGAGAGAAAGAGAGAAAGAAAGAAAGAGAGAGAGAGAGAGAAAGAGAGAGAGAAAGAAACAGAGAGAGACAAAGAGAGAGAGAGAGCGTTAAAGGGAGAGAGAGAGAGAGAGAGATTGACAGAGCCCTAAAGAGAGAGAGAGAGAGAGAGCGCTAAAGAGAGAGAGAGAGAGAGAGCGCGCTAAAGAGAGAGAGAGCGCACTAAAGAGAGAGAGAGAGCGCGCGCTAAAGAGAGAGAAAGAGCGCTAAAGAGAGAGAGGCGCGCGCTAAAGAGAGAGAGAGAGCGCTAAAGAGAGAGAGAGAGCGCTAAAGAGAGAGAGAGCGCTAAACAGAGAGAGAGAGAGCGCTAAAGAGAGAGAGAGAGAGCGCTAAAGAGAGAGAGAGAGCGCTAAAGAGAGAGAGAGAGAGTGCGCTAAAGAGAGAGAGAGCTAAAGAGAGAGAGAGAGAGATCTTATTTTCCAAGAGTATAGATACTACTAGTGCATGGACCACCTTACATATCTACAGCCTATAGGCCACCTTACATATCTACAGCCTATAGGCCACCTTACATATTACAGCCTATAGGCACCTCATTCTAAGCCTATAGGCCATTAATATCTACAGCCTATAGGCCACCTTACATATACAGCCTATAGAGGCCACTTACAGTATCTACAGCCTAGATAGGCCACCTTAATAACTACAGGCCTATAGGCCAACCTTACATATCTACAGCCTATAGGCAACTACATAACGACAAGACTATAGGCACTACATATCTAAACAGCCTATAGGACACCTTAGATATCTACAAGCCTATAGGCACACTGACATATTACAGCTATAGGACAACTTAAATAAATACAGACTATAGGCACCTTACAATATTACAGCATATAGGACCTTACATAATCTAAGCCTATAGGCACACCTACAATCTACAGCTATGGGCACCTTAATATAAGCTATAGGCACATTACATCTACAGCAAAGGCCACTTAATACAAGCCTAAGGCCACCTTACATATACAGCTATAGGCCACATTACAATTACAGCCTAAGGACGAACGTACCTACTAAGACAAGGCCGCTTAAATCTAGAGTAAGGCACGCATAGATAATCTAAGCCTATAGGAACACTAATACTAGCAGCCTATAGGCACGTTACATATAAGATAGACACCTGCTAATAATAGAGCCTAAGGCATACTTAGCAAGCATAATTACAGCCTAGAGGCCACCTTACATATTAGCATAGGCACTTACATATCTACAGACTCAAAATAGGCCACCTTACATATCTACAGCCTATAGGCACCTTACATATCTACAGCCTATAGGCACCTTACATATCTACAGCCTATAGGCCACCTTACATTCTACAGCTATAGGCCACCTACTATCTACAGCCTATAGGCACTTACATATCTACAGCCTATAGGCCACCTACATATCTACAGCCTTAGGCCACCTTACATATCTACGCCTATAGGCCACCTTACATATCTACAGCCTATAGGCCACCTTACATATCTACAGCCTATAGGCCACCTTACAATTCTACAGCCTATAGGCCACCTTACATATCTACAGCCTATAGGCCACCTACATACTACAGCTAAGCCACCTTCATATTACAGCAGTAGGCACTAGTACTACAGCTATAGGCACCACAACTACAGCCTAAGGAACTTACAATAAGATATAGGCACTTAATATCTACAGCCTATAGGCCACAATACAGCTAGCATAATATCACAGCCTGTAGGCAACTTACATATCTACAGCTATAGGCCACTAAATCTACAGCCATAGGCCACCTTACATATCTACAGCCATAGGCACCTTACATATCTACAGCCATAGGCCACCATACAATCTACAGCAGTAGGCACCTTACATATCTACAGCTATAGGCACCTACATATCTCAGCTTAGGCCACCTTACTATTACAGCCTGATAGGCCACCTTAATATCATACAGCCTAGTAGGCCACCTTAATATTACAGCTATAGCACCTACATATACGCTAGGCACCTTACATATCTACAGCTATAGGCACCTTACATATCTACAGCCTATAGGCCACCTTACATATCTACAGCCTATAGGCCACCTTATAGTCTACAGCCTATAGGCCCCTACATATGCTAAGACTTAGGCCACCTACATATCTACAGCTATAGGCCACCTTACATACTACAGCTATAGGCACCTTACATATCTAAGCCTATAGGCACCTTACATATCTACAGCCTATAGCCACCTTACATACACAGCCTATAGGCACCTACATATACAGCCTATAGGCACTTACATATCTACAGCCTATAGGCCACCTTACATATACAGCCTTAGGCCACCTACATATCTACAGCCTATAGGCCACCTTACATATCTAAGCCTATAGGCCACTTCATATCTACAGCTATAGGCCACCTTACATATCTACAGCCTATAGGCCACCTTACAATATCTACAGCCTATAGGCCACCTTACATATCTACAGCCTATAGGCCACCTTACATATCTACAGCCTATAGGCCACCTTACATATCTACAGCCTATAGGCCACCTTACATATCTACAGCCTATAGGCCACCTTACATATCTACAGCCTATAGGCCACCTTACATATCTACAGCCTATAGGCCACCTTACATATCTACACCTATAGGCCACCTTACATATCTACAGCCTATAGGCCACCTTACATATCTACAGCCTATAGGCCACCTTACATATCTACAGCCTATAGGCCACCTTACATATCTACAGCCTTAGGCCACCTTACATATCTACAGCCTATAGGCCACTCTTACATATCTACAGCCTATAGGCCACCTTACATATCTACAGCCTATAGGCCACCTTACATATCTACAGCCTATAGGCCACTTACATATCTACAGCCTGTAGGCCACCTTACATATCTACAGCCTATAGGCCACCTTACATATCTACAGCCTATAGGCCACCTTACATATCTACAGCCTATAGGTCACCTTACATATCTACAGCCTATAGGCCATCTTACATATCTACAGTCTATAGGCCACCTTACATATCTACAGCCTATAGGCCACCTTACATATCTACAGCCTATAGACCATCTTACATATCTACAACCTATAGGCCACCTTACATATCTACAGCCTATAGGCCACCTTACATATCTACAACCTATAGGCACCTTTACATATCTACAGCCTATAGGCCACCTTACATATCTACAGCCTATAGGCCACCTTACATATCTACAGCCTATAGGCCACCTTACATATCTACAGCCTATAGGCCACCTTACATATCTACAGCCTATAGGCCACCTTACATATCTACAGCCTATAGGCCACCTTACATATCTACAGCCTATAGGCCACCTTACATATCTACAGCCTATAGGCCACCTTACATATCTACAGCCTATAGGCCACCTTACATATCTACAGCCTATAGGCCACCTTACATATCTACAGCCTATAGGCACCTTACATCTCAGCTATAGCCATTCATACAGCCTATAGGCCACCTTACATATCTACAGCCTATAGACCATCTTACATATCTACAGCCTATAGGCCACCTTACATATCTACAGCCTATAGGCCACCTTACATATCTACAGCCTATAGGCCACCTTACATATCTACAGCCTATAGGCCACCTTACATATCTACAGCTCTATAGGCCACCTTACATATCTACAGCCTATAGGCCACCTTACATATCTACAGCCTATAGGCCACCTTACATATCTACAGCCTATAGGCCACCTTACATATCTACAGCCTATAGGCCACCTTACATATCTACAGCCTATAGGCCACCTTACATATCTACAGCCTATAGGCCACCTTACATATCTACAGCCTATAGGCCACCTTACATATCTACAGCCTATAGGCCACCTTCTATCTACGCCTTGCCACTTACATCACCTATAG
>CM060312.1:99313498-99315998 GCA_030674185.1 Monoplex corrugatus | reverse complement strand
CCACTTAATCCGCCAGCAATTATCTGACAGATTTCCTGAGCCTGTACAAAACCCTATACGCTGGCAAGGTCTTGAAACGGGGAAAGGGGAGAAGGGACCTGTCAAACAGTAGGCTGACACCATCAGAATGATGGAAACATTAAGATGGACAGCGAACAGGCTAGTGGACCTATCAAACATTAAGCTGACACCACCAGAATGATGGAAACATTAAGATGGACAGCGAACAGGCCAGTGGACCTATCAAACACTAAGCTGACACCACCAGAATGATGGAAACATTAAGACGGGCAGCGAACAGGCCAGTGGACCTATCAAACACTAAGCTGACACCACCAGAATGATGGAAACATTAAGATGGGCAGCCAACAGGCCAGTGGACCTATCAAACACTAAGCTGACACCACCAGAATGATGGAAACATTAAGACGGGCAGCGAACAGGCCAGTGGACCTATCAAACACTAAGCTGACACCACCAGAATGATGGAAACATTAAGATGGGCAGCCAACAGGCCAGTGGACCTATCAAACACTAAGCTGACACCACCAGCATGACGGAAACATTAAGAAGGGCAGCGAACAGGCCAGTGGACCTATCAAACATTAAGCTGACACTACCAGCATGATGAAAACATTAAGACGGGCAGCCAACAGGCCAGTGGACCTATCAAACACTAAGCTGACACTACCAGCATGATGAAAACATTAAGACGGGCAGCCAACAGGCCAGTTTTTAATGTTGCGGGCTGGGATTGAACTTAAGATATCAGATCTTGAGTCCACGGCTCTACCAACTGTCCCGCGTTAAAATAGTCATCGCCATTAAGTCCCCAGTTAACATTAACCCTTTGACTCCGGCACCCTGTCCACCAGCACCTTACATTGTCACCCATGCTAGAGAAGCAAAAACTTAACTCTTTGACTCCCTCACCCTATCCTGCAGGAAGCTGGTAGATAGGGTGAGGGAGTCAAAGAGTTAAGTGTTTGCAGTTGGTGGGATAGGTTGCGGGAGTCTAAGGGTTAAACCGCTTTTACTCACTGACATTACCATCCCCCAAAGCTGGCAAACATCTATATTCCCAAACAACCGACAAAGTCTTTAACATTTACAGCGCTATAGATTTCCTGACGCACGTGTGCAAACTCTCGCCAACACCCCTTGCTTCTGCTGAATCATTTCCACGTCCGACTTTGACATGGAGTGTTTACACACTGTTTGGCTTGGATGTCGAGTTTACGGCTGTGAGGTTTTCGTGGTCGGCTAGGCTGTATACATGACATACATGGAATCAGTTCCTAATCACGTTATGTTCTTGTCTGTCCTGATTGATCTGTCCATCCATTTATTTCTGGGTTGTTTTATAGGAGGGAGAGACAGCGTACTAATCTGGCAACGGAGCCCATTAAGCGTATAACGATGAACACACACACAAACACATAAAAACACTTGCCTTCCACCATCACCAGCCCCACAAAACGTATAGCAATGAACACACGAACTAACGCACGAACACAAATGCCCTCCACCCCTAACCCCCTCCCCCCTCCCACACACAAAACGTATAGCAATGAACACACGAACTAACGCACGAACATTAATGCCCTCCACCCCCTAACCCCCTAACCCCCCTCCCACACACAAAACGTATAGCAATGAACACTCACGTAAACACACAAACACGTATGCCCTCCTTACTCCCATGAACACTCACACACACACACACACACGCACGCACTCACACACACACACACACACACACACACACACACACACACACACACACACACACACACGCACACACACACACACACATACATACACACAAACAAACAAACAAACAAACAAACAAACAAACACACATACATACATGTGTTGGCATCCGTCTGTCTCGGGAGACAATGGAGATTGCGCCTTGGAAGTCATTCTGCGGTGGAACTGCAGCGCCGGCTGTGGCTGTAGAGCCCGATCCTCGAACGGCAGGTCCTGTTGCAGTTGCTGCACGTGAAGATGGTGTCGTCCGAAGGCGCTGACCCAGCGTCTGCGTGCTCTTCTTGCTTCCCACTGCTCCTCTCTCCTCTGCTCGGATGTCTTGATGGCCGAATTGATGGCAAGTTTCCAGCTGCTGCGGTCTGCTGCTACCACTTCGAAGCCTGCTGGTGCAATGCCACCCGCCTTGAGGTCCCGCTTGCACGCATCTTTGTAGCGGAGTATGGGCCTTCCCGTGGGTCTGGAGCCAGTAGCAAGCTCGCCGTACAAAATGTCTTTGGGTATTCTGCCATCTTGCATGCGGGTAACATGGCCAAGCCAGCGCAAGCGTCTCTTTGTGAGCAGGGCAAACATGCTGAGAGTTCCTGCACGTGCTAGGACGTCCTTGTTGGGGACGTGGTCCTGCCATGAAATGCCAAGAATCCTTCTGAGGCAGCTTAGGTGAAAGGTGTTGAGCCTGCGTTCTTGACGGGAGTATAGAGTCCAGGTCTCGCACCCATACAACAGTGTG
>CM060312.1:99293498-99300998 GCA_030674185.1 Monoplex corrugatus | reverse complement strand
AAACCACACAGAACAAAAGGCTGTATTAACCCTTTGATGTTTATGCTTTTGTGTACCTGCACTCGTGTGTATGCCATAGAAAGAACCTGTATCTTAAAAACACAGCTGTCAACTGAAAAGTGTGTGTGTGTGTGTGTGTGTGTGTGTGTGTGTGTGTGTGTGTGTGTGTGTGTGTGTGTGTGTGTGTGTCTGTCTGTCTGTGTGTGTGTGCGTGCGGTGTGTGTGTGTGTGTGTGTGTGTGTGTGTGTGTGTGTGTGTGTGTGTGTGTGTGTGTGCTAACAGCCATCATGTCCAGTGACCCAGCCATGATCAGCCGACTGATCCAACAGGAAGAGGAAGAGGTCAACATCATCGTCAGCAAGATCAAGGACAAACTGTCACAGCACGGGGTGAGTAGGTCAAAGGTCACTGTCAGCTTGCCACTGTCAAGGACACACAGTTCTGGCATAGTGAGTAACTTGGGCACAGGTCATAAAGTACACCCAACAACAAATTCACTGTCTAGGGTTAACTTTTACATGACGTAGTGACTGGGACAGAGGTCAAGGTTCAAATGTCATTGTCAAGGACACGCTGCCACGTACACTTGAGTGATAATCCCCATGGAGATGCCGAGGGCTCTTTCAGTATTAATAGTGTCCCCACTTTCCGGAAATTCTGTGCTAGAAATTTCCTCTTTTCTGTGACTCTCCTTGTTTCTGCCTTGTTTCTTTGCTTTCTGCCATTTCTTCCATTTTCTGCCTTACCTGTCCATGCACCTGTATGTGTTCTGTACAGCCTTACATATTTCCTCTGAGTCTGATAATTGGGTACATGTATTAGGTGCATTTTTGGCTCTAGGGTGTACATGTATTAGGTGAATTTTTGGCTCTAGGGTGTACACGTATTAGGTGCATTTTTGGCTCTAGGGTGTACACGTATTAGGTGCATTTTTGGCTCTAGGGAAATGTGAGGTACTAGAGCAGTTTGCGGAATTTTTAGGTTCGCTTTTATGTATGTTTTAGTGTCGTTAGTTGTGTGTTTATCTTTATTCACGTTTGATGTTTTTAAATCCCCTGGACTGGACAGAGTAGTCAGTGCCAGGGGCATCTCCTTAGACTATATACACGAATGCATTGATATGTGTACTTAATTTTCTTTTCCAGGAATTCTTTTTTTTTTTTTTTTGTCCCGTGAGGTATGGTGTGCATTTTGAGATGGTTGCAGCCCAGATATGACTGTGTGCAGTCAGCTGTGCTTTAAACAACAACAACAACAACAACAACAGCAACAACAACAACAACAACAACAAAAACAACAACAACAACAATAACAACAACAATAAGTTGAGTAATAAAGTGTCTTGAAGTCTGAAGGCACACTGTCCGTGTCAGGGAGACACACTGTCACACCAAATGAGTGGAGAACTGAATTTGTGGACAATAGGGTCTGCTGTCTTATTGTCAGAAAGACATTGTGCAAGAGACAGACAATGTATATGGCATCAAAAGGTCAGTTGGTGTGGAAGAGACAGACAAGGTATATGACACCAAAAGGTCAGTTGGTGTGGAAGAGACAGACAATGTATATGGCATCAAAAGGTCAGTTGGTGTGGAAGAGACAGACAAGGTATATGGCATCAAAAGGTCAGTTGGTGTACAAGAGACAGACAACGTATATGGCATCAAAAGGTCAGTTGGTGTGGAAGAGACAGACAACGTATATGGCATCAAAAGGTCAGTTGGTGTGGAAGAGACAGACAACGTATATGGCATCAAAAGGTCAGTTGGTGTGGAAGGGACAGACAACGTATATGGCATCAAAAGGTCAGTTGGTGTGGAAGAGACAGACAACGTATATGACATCAAAAGGTCAGTTGGTGTGGAAGAGACAGACAACGTATATGACATCAAAAGGTCAGTTGGTGTGGAAGAGACAGACAACGTATATGGCATCAAAAGGTCAGTTGGTGTGGAAGAGACAGACAACGTATATGGCATCAAAAGGTCAGTTGGTGTGGAAGAGACAGACAACGTATTTGGCACCAAAAGGTCAGTTGGTGTGGAAGAGACAGACAACGTACATGGCATCAAAAGGTCAGTTGGTGTGGAAGAGACAGACAACGTATATGGCATCAAAAGGTCAGTTGGTGTGGAAGAGACAGACAAGGTATATGGCATCAAAAGGTCAGTTGGTGTGGAAGAGACAGACAACGTATATGACATCAAAAGGTCAGTTGGTGTGGAAGAGACAGACAACGTATATGGCATCAAAAGGTCAGTTGGTGTGCAAGAGACAGACAACGTATATGGCATCAAAAGGTCAGTTGGTGTGCAAGAGACAGACAACGTATATGGCATCAAAAGGTCAGTTGGTGTGCAAGAGACAGACAACGTATATGGCATCAAAAGGTCAGTTGGTGTGGAAGAGACAGACACATGGTATCAAAAGGTCAGTTGGCCTCAAGGGGCTAGCTCCTCAGATTAAGTGGTAATGTACTGTACTGTATTGTACTGTACTGTATTGTATTGTATGTTCACCAGGTACGGGGCAAGCTCTTCAGATTAAGTGGTAATGTACTGTACTGTATTGTACTGTAATGTACTGTACTGTATAATCACCAGGTACGGGGCAAGCTCCTCAGACTAAGTGGTAATGTACTGTACTGTATGTTCACCAGGTACGTGGCTAGCTCCTCAGACTAAGTGATAATGTACAGTACTGTATAATCACCAGGTACGTGGCTAGCTCCTCAGACTAAGTGGTAATGTACTGTACTGTATAATCACCAGGTACGGGGCAAGCTCCTCAGACTAAGTGGTAATGTACTGTACTGTACTGTAATGTAATGTACTGTACTGTACTGTACTGTACTGTATAATCACCAGGTACGGGGCAAGCTCCTCAGACTAAGCGGGGACCCAGGTCACGCCATCGTGAAAGCGGCGGAAGCAGAAGGGGCCAGTTGCATAGTTACGGGTACACGCGGACTGGGCAAGGTCAGGCGCACCCTTCTGGGCTCTGTCAGCGACTACATCTTGCACCATGCACATGTGCCTGTGCTGGTCTGTCGGCACAAGATGCTGGAGGAACAAGAACAGCAGGAACAGGCTCAGGAGGGGCAGTAGCACCAAACAACGGCATCATCAAAATTTGGTTGGTGTCTACTTTTGAAGTGAAATCTGGAAACTAGTTATGTGTTCCTGAAATTGAAATTTTGTTGTCTACTTTTGAAATGAAATCTGGAAACTAGTTATCATCATGTATTCCTGAAATTGAACTGTGGCATGATTAACATTTTGTAGTCCTTCTTTGAATTGAAGCAGGATATTTGTCAAAATTAATATGTATTCCTGATTAAGCTATGGTATATTTAAGAATTTCATACGCATTATCTACTGTAAAGTTGGAAATAACTCAAAAATGCTTAGAATTTTGATACCGTGTTGTCTTTGAAATTTAAACTGGAAACTAGTCAGAAGTTATTATGTGTATTTTTGAAATCAAAATTAGTATGTATGTATATGTGAGACTAAAAAGAGAACTAAAACTATCATGTATTCAGTAATGTCATAAAGTATGATTGTGTATACTTCAGAATGAAAACAAACTTCGTTTTCAGAAAGGTCAAAATCTACTCTGTAGTCATATAGCCATTAAAATGAACTAAAGTTATATCTTTCAGGTAAGAAGTTATATCTTTCAGGCAATAAGTTATATCTTTCAGGGCAATAAGTTATATTTACAGGGCAATAAGTTATATCTTTCAGGCAATAAGTTATATCTTTCAGGGCAATAAGTTATATCTTTCAGGGCAATAAGTTATATATTACAGGGCAATAAGTTATATCTTTCAGGGCAATAAGTTGTATCTTTCAGGGCAATAAGTTATATATTACAGGGCAATAAGTTATATCTTTCAGGGCAATAAGTTGTATCTTTCAGGGCAATAAGTTATATATTACAGGGCAATAAGTTATATATTACAGGGCAATAAGTTATATCTTTCAGGGCAATAAGTTATATATTACAGGGCAATAAGTTATATCTTTCAGGGCAATAAGTTGTATCTTTCAGGGCAATAAGTTATATATTACAGGGCAATAAGTTATATATTACAGGGCAATAAGTTATATATTACAGGGCAATAAGTTATATATTACAGGGCAATAAGTTATATATTACAGGGCAATAAGTTATATATTACAGGGCAATAAGTTGTATATTTCAGGGCAATAAGTTATATATTACAGGGCAATATGTTGTGTATTACAGGGCAATAAGTTATATATTACAGGGCAATAAGTTATATATTACAGGGCAATAAGTTATATATTACAGGGCAATAAGTTGTATATTTCAGGGCAATAAGTTATATATTACAGGGCAATAAGTTATATATATACAGGGCAATATGTTGTATATTACAGGGCAATAAGTTATATATTACAGGGCAATAAGTTATATATTACAGGGCAATAAGTTATATATTACAGGGCAATAAGTTATATACTACAGGGCAATACGTTGCATATTTCAGGCAGTAAATTGTGTATCACAGAGCAATAAGTTGTATATTTCAGAGCAATAAGTTATACATTTCAGGGCAGTACGTTATATATTTCAGGGCAATAAGTTATATATCTTTCAGGGCAATAAGTTATATATTTCAAGGCAATAAATTATATATTTCAGGGCATAAGTTATATATTTCAAGGCAATAAATTATCAGGACATAAGTTATATATTTCAGGCATAAGTTATATATTTTAAGGCAATAAATTATCAGGGCAATAAGTTATATATCTTTCAGGGCAATAAGTTATATATATATCTTTCAGGGCAATAAGTTATATATTTCAAGGCAATAAATCATATATTTCAGGGCATAAGTTAGATCTATATATTTCAGGGCAATAAGTTATATATTTCAGGGCAATAAGTTATATATTTCAAGGCAATAAATTATCAGGACATGAGTTATATATTTCAGGGCAATAAGTTATATATTTCAGGGCAATAAGTTGTATATTTCAGGGCAATAAGTTGTATATTTCAGGGCAATAAGTTGTATATTTCAGGGCAATATGTTATATATTTCAGGGCAATAAGTTGTATATTTCAGGGCAATAAGTTGTATATTTCAGGGCAATAAGTTGTATATTTCAGGGCAATATGTTATATATTTCAGGGCAATAAGTTATATATTTCAGGGCAATAAGTTGTATATTTCAGGGCAATAAGTTGTATACAGATCAGAGCATAAAATCAGAAACAAGTGGCAGTGATACTAGTCAACAACAACAACAACAACAACAACAACAACAACAAGGTGGCAGTGGTACTAGTCAACAACACCAACAACAACAACAACAAGGTGGAAGTGATACTAGTCAACAACAACAACAACAAGGTGGCAGTGATACTAGTCAACAACAACAACAACAACAACAGCAAGATGGCAGTGATACTAGTCAACAACAACAACAACAACAACAACAAGATGGCAGTGATACTAGTCAACAACAACAAAAACAAGAAGAAGATGGGAGTGATACTAGTCAACAACAACAACAACAAGGTGGCAGTGATACTAGTCAACAACAACAACAACAACAACAACAACAAGGTGGCAGTGATACTAGTCAACAACAACAACAACAACAACAACAACAACAAACAAGGTGGCAGTGATACTAGTCAACAACAACAACAACAACAACAACAACAAGAAGGTGGCAGTGATACTAGTCAACAACAACAACAAACAAGGTGGCAGTGATACTAGTCAACAACAACAACAACAACAGCAACAATAACAACAACAACAACAACAACAAACAAGGTGGCAGTGATACTAGTCAACAACAACAACAACAACAACAAACAAGGTAGCAGTGATACTAGTCAACAACAACAACAACAACAACAACAACAAACAAGGTGGCAGTGATACTAGTCAACAACAACAACAGCAACAACAACAACAACAAGGTGGCAGTGATACTAGTGAACAACAACAACAACAGCAACAACAACAACAACAACAAGGTGGCAGTGATACTAGTCGACAACAACAACAACAGCAGCAACAACAACAACAAGGTGGCAGTGATACTAGTCAACAACAACAACAACAACAAGGTGGCAATGATACTAGTCAACAACAATAACAACAACAACAAGAAGGTGGCAATGATACTAGTCAACAACAACAGCAACAACAACAACAAGGTGGCAGTGATACTAGTCAACAACAACAACAACAACAACAAACAAGGAAGAAAAATGTGTAGATCACCTGATACAGTCCTTCAGACACAGGCACTAGAAATCAAACACAGACAACTGTAACTCACATATACACACACGAAAACACTTCTATTCAGTAGAGTGTGGAGAGGGAATGTGTTGGGTCAATTCAGTAATGTGAAGCGTGGACAGTCAACACACAAAGTCGGAACAAGACTGAGGCGGCTGAAATGTGGTTTCTAAGAAGAATATTAAGAGTTTTCCAATAGACAGCAAAGAAAACAAACGAGACAGTTTTGGGAATGTTCTGACACGTCACAAGCTGTCAGTGATACCCGTGTAAACAAATATTGAGCACAAGACCTCTGATCGTCAAGTTCCATCTTCTGATCATTCAAGTGTTCTTGCTAACAATATTAATACATTCACCTGTATTATCTATGTTCCGATCTGACGGCACGGGTCACATCCACCCTGTCTGGGGGAAAGCTTCGTGCTAACGGTATTCAGTCCACCCAGGTAGGAACGACACCTGTCCCTGATCAACGACGGGGAAGGTAAAGCAATGAGGGAGCACAATCCTCATACTGCTGGCCAAATTTCAGGTTACTATCACCTCATTTCCCATACGACTTCAGGGTCATGGAACAGTCTTACTTTTAGCTCACAACGTGTACACATGCTACTGTAGTAGGATTAGAAGTTTGCGTTTGACCATTAATCAAATGTATATCAAGACATTATGTATCAACTGTATATCAAGACATTATGTATCAACTGTATGTCAAGACATTATGTATCAACAGTATATCAAGACATTATGTATCAACTATATATCAAGACATTATGTATCAACTGTATATCAACACATTATGTATCAACTGTATATCAACACATTATGTATCAACTGTATATCAACACATTATGTATCAACTGTATATCAACACATTATGTATCAACTGTATATCAAGACATTATGTATCAACTGTATATCAACACATTATGTATCAATTGTACATCAACACATTATGTATCAACTGTATATCAAAACATTATGTATCAATTGTATATCAAGCGTAGTGAATAATTCATCAGAAAATGTCTATTTTTCAATAATTGATTTCAAGATCATGTATGTTTGTCGTTTGTATTTCTGGAATGTACCAATATATCAGACTATTTGACATGGTATCATTGATCTGTGATCGATATCTGTCACACACGTAATCAATAATAACAAGTGTGTATTTGTAATTACACAGGTGATCA
>CM060312.1:99255998-99285998 GCA_030674185.1 Monoplex corrugatus | reverse complement strand
ACACAATTGCCTTCAATTTCGAGCAATCGTTTGGTGTGTACATTCGATCAAAGTGGGTACGTATCGAAATTTGATTTCCCAAAGTCATTGAAATCACAAGACAGGGCATTCTGATGCTCCCAAAAGTTCAGTAATGCGTGTAACCGCCATGGCTGTTCTGGCACTCGACGCAGCGAGTCCTCATCGAGTTGACCACGTTGGTGAAGATCCTCTGTGGAAGCGCCTGCCACTCAGCCTGCAGCATCTGGTAGAGGTGTTGGGCATCCCTGGGAGGGGGGTGGTTGCTCCTCACTTTGCGATCCAGCTCATCCCAGAGGTTCTCAATCGGGTTGAGATCGGGACTGCATGCTGGCCACTCCATTCTGTTGACTCCAGACTGCTGCAGGAAGTCGTTGACCACCCTTGCCCTGTGGGGGCGAGCGTTGTCATCCTGGTAGACAGCCGTCGGTCCCATCTGCTGCAGTGTAGGCACAGCCAGCGATCGAAGGATCTCATCCCGGTATCGGAGGCCAGTCAGGTTACCCTGTACATGATACAAGGGTGTTCTGTGGTGAAGGCTTAAGGCCCCCCAGACCATTACAGAACCTCCACCAAAGGCCACCTTTTCTTGGACAGTGGTGTCAATAAAGCGTTGCCCTGGGCGCCTCCAGACCCTCAGTCGGCCGTCGTTGTGGTTCATGGTGAAGCGTGATTCATCACTGAACAGGACCTGGGACCATTGCTGACGTGTCCACCTCACGTGACGTCTGCAGAAGGCGCGGCGTGCTGCCCTATGGGCTGGAGTTAAGTGTGGCCGTATAGCTGGGCGACGAGAACGGAGGTTAAACCCATGAGGGCGGTTCCGTATGGTCTGCTGGCTGATGTTGATGTTAGTAGCCACCCTCAGCTGCCTTCGAATGATGCTGGAAGAGGCTGTTCTTGTCTGCAGGGCTTGTCGTTCAATGAGACGATCTTCACGTGGGTTTGTCTTCTTCGGTCGACCAGATCTGCGTCTTTCATGGACCCTCCCAGTGGCTGTGAAGCGTTGAATCAGTCTGACAATGACAGAGATGGACACCTGAAGTCGCCTGGCCACTTCTCGCTTGGGAACACCATCTTGGAACCATGCAACAGCTCGTCCCCTCTCAAACTCGCTCAATTTTCGTCGTGGAGGCATTGTCAGATCAGGCCTACTACTGGTGGAATGTCTTCTTATAAAGCCAAGCAAGAGACAGCATCTCACACATAAACAGCAGTGCTTTCACGTGCATAATGGTTTTTCCATCTGGCTTGTGCAATGTGTTCAGGCAGAACGGTCCAAAACAAGGTCCTTTTTCGCAAGTTTCCGCTTTTCCGTTTGCGGCCAAGCTCAGTAGTAGAGAATCCCGTGCAATTTTCGCACTAACACAACATCGCCCACTTACAGCTGAACAAGAATTCATAACAATTTGGCTGGACTGAGAAATAAATAACAGTAGCGAACTGAGTTTATTACGCACCTGTTTTCTCATAGTGATCCTTAACTTTTTGTGCGTAGTATAGTTGAAAAAGACTGAAACTTCTTTGCTGCTTCGACCAGTATGAGAAAAAGACTTTTTCTCACACTGGACGAAGCAGCAGGGAAGTTTCAGTCTTTTTCTCCTAATTTTTCTATTTGGTGTTTGTTTGTTTGTTTGTTTGTGATCTTACGCTTGACAAAGGCCAGTTGGCCGAAAATTTGCGCCTGTCTTACCTGGTTGTATTAAATACGCGTTCTGATTCTTTTTTTTTTTTTTTTTTTTTTGTGTTCTTTTTTCCTCTTCCCCTTCAAAAGATGATAAATGGAGGAACACAGACTCAGAAGAAAACAAAATGGAGGAACAGGACTGAGAAGAAAACAAAATGGAGGAACAGGGACTGAGAAGAAAACAAAGAGGTCAACCCCCAGTTCAGACAACAAGTCATCAACGTCCTTGTGTATGTTGCAGGAGTTGACGTTGGTGAGGTATACCAACACTAGCTTGCCTTTCCTTTGGATTACAAATTTAAAATTCACTTATGAATTGCTGAAGTGCCCATGGCCCAGCAGGATTAGGCTATGACCCAGCAGGATTAGGCTATGGCCCAGCAGGATTAGGCTATGACCCAGCAGGATTAGACTATGACCCAGCAGGATTAGGCTATGACCCAGCAGGATTAGGCTATGACCCAGCAGGATTAGGCTATGGACCAGCAGGATTAGGCTGTGACCCAGCAGGATTAGGCTATGACCCAGCAGGATTATGGTATTACTTAGCAGGATTAGGCCATGGCCCAGCAGGATTATGGTATGACTTAGCAGGATTAGGCATGGCCCAGCAGGATTAGGCTATGACCCAGCAAGATTATGGTATGACTTAGCAGGATTAGGCCATGGCCCAGCAGGATTAGGCTATGACCCAGCAAGATTATGGTATGACTTAGCAGGATTAGGCCATGACCCAGCAGGATTAGGCTAAGACCCAGCAGGATTAGGCCATGACCCAGCACGCTCAGATCAAGACCCATCAGGACTATGGTATGACCCAGCAGGATTAGGGCATGACCCAGCAGGATTAGGGCATGACCCAGCAGGATTAGGGCATGAGCCAGCAGAATTATGGCATGACCCAGCAAGATTAGGGCATGATCCAGCAGGATTACAGCATGACCCAGCAAGATTATCGTATGACTCAACAGGATCAGTACATGACCCAGCAGGATAAGTGCATAATCCAGCAGGATTAGGACATGACCCAGCATGTTAGGCATATGATCCAGCAGAATTGAGCCATGACCCAGCAGTATTAAAGGACCCATCAGGATTTTGACTGCATGATGTGGACTTTAGCCATTAAAAACAAATCCCAAACAGCTGAGACACTCGTATACATACAAATTCTGAGCTGTGGCAACCTATGTTGCGCCATGCCCATTGCCATGTTTACAGTGTTGGTGCATAGAAAAGTTATTCTGTGTTCGGACACGTTGTCTTGAGACAAGTGAAGCTCCAGCATGAGTGACTTTGCACTGTGCATCACATTGGGTCATGCTAATTATGCTAATTTTGTGACTAGCCATGCTAATTCTGTGACTAGCCATGCTAATTCTGTGACTAGCCATGCTAATTTTGTGACTGGCTATGCTAATTTTGTGACTGGCTATGCTAATTCTGTGACTAGTCATGCTAATTCTGTGACTAGCCATGCTAATTCTGTGACTAGTCATGCTAATTTTGTAACTAATTATGCTAATTTTGTGACTGGCTATGCTAATTTTGCGACTAGCCATGCTAATTTGTGACTATGCTAATTTTGACTAGCCATGCTAATGTCTGACTAGCTATGCTAATTTTGACTAGCCATGTTAATTTTGACAAGCCATGCTAATTTTGTGACTACCCAAACCAATTCTGTGACTTGCCGTGGTAAGTCATCTTGGGCCACAACAAATGAAATGTATGCATGCGAGTACTCCCCATGAAACCGATGCATTCTAATACTCCTTACAAAATTAATGCATTCTAGCATTCATAAAACTGATATATTCTAGCACTCCTTATAAAATTGATGTATTCTAGCACTCCTTATAAAATTGATGTATTCTAGCACTCCTTATAAAATTGATGTATTCTAGCACTCCTTATAAAATTGATGTATTCTAGCACTCCTTATAAAGTTGATCTATTCTAGCACTCCTTATAAAACTGATGTATTCTAGCACTCCTTATAAAACTGATGTACTCTAGCACTCCTTATAAAATTGATGTATTCTAGCACTCCTTATAAAATTGATGTATTCTAGCACTCCTTATAAAGTTGATGTATTCTAGCACTCCTTATAAAACATGTATTCTAGCACTCCTTATAAAATTGATGTATTCTAGCACTCCTTATAAAACTGATGTATTCTAGCACTCCTTATAAAACTGATGTACTCTAGCACTCCTTATAAAATTGATGTATTCTAGCACTCCTTATAAAACTGATGTATTCTAGCACTCCTTATAAAACTGATGTATTCTAGCAATCCTTATAAAACTGATGTACTCTAGCACTCCTTATAAAATTGATGTACTCTAGCACTCCTTATAAAATTGATGTATTCTAGCACTCCTTATAAAATCAAAGTATTCTAGCACTCCTTATAAAATTGATGTATTCTAGCATTCCTTATAAAATTGATGTACTCTAGCACTCCTTATAAAATTGATGTATTCTAGCACTCCTTATAAAATCAAAGTATTCTAGCACTCCTTATAAAATTGATGTATTCTAGCATTCCTTATAAAATTGATGTACTCTAGCACTCCTTATAAAATTGATGTATTCTAGCAATCCTTATAAAATCAAAGTATTCTAGCACTCCTAAAATTGATGCATTCTAGCAATCCTTATGAAAATGATGCATTCTCGCATCCCTTAAAAACTGAAGCATAAAAACGCTCCTTATAAAACTGATACTTTCCAGTTCTGTGTAGAACTCTCGTCTCATTTATCTAACGTCCATAAACAAACAAACAAACAAACAAACAAACAAACAAACAAACCAACAAACAAAAAACTATTCCAAAACCAGTTGTACTCAACACAAAGTGCCATAGCTCGATCTGAATCAAACTCTCCCATTTATTTGTAAAAAGGAGATTCAAAAATCCATTTGGCAATTGTTTACCTGGATAAATCAGTCCCTTCATTCTCTGACCCTATCCACCAGCTTTCGATAGGAAACTGGTAGGTAAGGTGAGAAAGTGAACGGTAAAAGTGTAACATGGAGTCAATCCATTCACAAGTCTCTCTTCAGGGACACAAGAACCTGCTCTGAGCTAAAACTCATTTTACGCAGGAGATCGAAGCTCTTTTCCTCCAACATGTCAAACAGACACATCAAGTTTTGTTGACAACAGACGAGAGAGAAGAAGAGGCAGGTTATGGCAACGCAACATAACGTAGGTGGGGGAAGAACAGAGACCTGTACATAATGATACAGTTTGCAGGGTCAAGGTCACAAGTGTCAGCCCATACCAGTATCTACTATACCGTGGTATTATGTTTTTCATTATTTTATCAGTTGCTGGATCTTTGTTAGGGTCAAAACACAAGATGTCCATATTATGACCCAGGCAGACGTGGCTGTCTTCAGTGCTGCCCTACACAATACCAAAACTGACAGTGAGTAAAATTATAACACTGAGAACGTAATTACGAAACTTGTGTTCTGTTGAAATACAGGACAGTGAGAACCTCTCGTTCCTTTGAAACACTGGAAACAGTGACACACAGGGAGAGATATATATATACATGGAGAAGTGTCCTGAAATCTTAATTCTTCTTCTTCTCTGCAAGACAGCAAGAGCTCCAGCGAACATTCCTTACCTAAACATATAACTACATAGAAACCTACCTACCTAGCAGAGGAAGTAGATTGATGTGTGTCTAACACGTTCTCTGTCCTGCCTTAAAGACAGTAACTCCTACACTCCGTCTGTGGGGAGCTACAGACAGACCTTGGAAGGAATACAGGTGACTGATCTGGAAGGCAGAAATCAGAAAGACTTGTGAGGAAAAGAGCATGATTATAAAATGGAAACCCTATCTATCTAAAAACAAACTGTATAGTTCCTGTGGTTCACCTTCATTTCTGTATCTGCATTACCCACTGAAGATGAAATATTCATCATATGCAGGTAGGAAGGCAGGCTCTTCACCTCTACTGTTACTGTTCATGGGACTTTGGTGCTTGTGGACAGAGACAGTTTTTTCCTGTCATATGATTATAATAACTTTGGAATTTACACTTTGTTCAAGACACATTCATCGCACTAGACAATGCCATATACGCTACACCCAAATCTGCCAGCAATCATTTGGCACACTCCCCAGACCAGCGCAAAACCCTATGTGCTGGCAAGGTCTTGAAATGGGGGGGGGGGGGGGGAAGAAAGAGACCTATGAAACACTAAGCTGACACCACCAGCATGATGGAAACAGTAAGCTGACACCACCAGAATGATGGAAACACTAAGCTGACACCACCAGCATGATGGAAACACTAAGCTGACACCACCAGCATGATGGAAACACTAAGCTGACACCACCAGCATGATGGAAACACTAAGCTGACACCACCAGCATGATGGAAACACTAAGCTGACACCACCAGCATGATGGAAACACTAAGCTGACACCACCAGCATGATGGAAACAGTAAGCTGACACCACCAGCATGATGGAAACACTAAGCTGACACCACCAGCATGATGGAAACAGTAAGCTGACACCACCAGCATGATGGAAACAGTAAGCTGACACCACCAGCATGATGGAAACACTAAGCTGACACCACCAGCATGATGGAAACACTAAGCTGACACCACCAGCATGATGGAAACAGTAAGCTGACACCACCAGCATGATGGAAACACTAAGCTGACACCACCAGCATGATGGAAACAGTAAGCTGACACCACCAGCATGATGGAAACACTAAGCTGACACCACCAGCATGATGGAAACAGTAAGCTGACACCACCAGCATGATGGAAACACTAAGCTGACACCACCAGCATGATGGAAACAGTAAGCTGACACCACCAGCATGATGGAAAGAGTAAGCTGACACCACCAGCATGATGGAAACAGTAAGCCGACACCACCAACATGATGGAAAGAGTAAGCTGACACCACCAGCATGATGGAAACAGTAAGCTGACACCACCAGTATGATGGAAACACTAAGCTGACACCACCAGCATGATAGAAACACTAAGCTGACACCACCAGCATGATGAAAACAGTAAGCTGAAATCACCAGCATGATGGAAACACTAAGCTGACACCACCAGTATGATGGAAACATTCAGATGGGCAACAAACAACCTCTCTCTGTCTTACTCTCCCTTTCTCTGTCTGTCTGTCTGTCTGTCTGTCTGTCTGTCTGTCACCCTCTATGTCACTCTTTGCATGGGTGAAAGTGAAAAAAATGTCTCAATCCTGAAAGCTTAAATTTCCATGTCCTCTAAAAGTTCCCATTCCTGAAAACCTGCATCCATTCCTGAAGCAATGGAAACGTTGGACATGGCAATCTGTCACACATGGTTTTACTAGCAATACTATGTTTGCATATATGTGAAAAACAAATTATGAGCAACAAACCATGTTATCAGCATCTTACCTTCGGCAAATCAGAACAGTTTGAGGTTTCTTGGTCTACACACATACACAGTTCCAGCTGCAGATGGTAAGTCGCAGACATTGTTTTGATAATTATAGTTTACTCTGATTATTTTCAACTTTTCAAAACTAGTTACCTGCAAGCATTATGTACAGAAATGTTCTGATGTCATTAAGTTCTTGAGTGTCACGGTTCTTCACACTGGGAACAACTCTCTTCACATGGAAATTAAAGTAAAGGAAGCCCTGCCATACAAATCTAAACTACACCACTTTAAGTCAATCATACACATCTAAATTTCATTGTAGGCTACTTGTAAACATGCACTAGTTTACAGTGCACTTAATCAAATAAATATATAAAATTTTCTCTTGAAGAAAGATCTAATGTCTTTCAGCTCTTCTTCAGCTTTTTCTTTTCTTGCCTGGCTTGACATTAGTCTGTCCTGTACTCCCACCACCAGGCCTCCCAATGGCTAATGAAAAAAATCTTTGAAAACGTAAGGGGGGGTGGGGGTGTTTAGGGGTATGCTCCCCGGATTTTTTTTTTTTTAAATAGATGCAAAATAGTGATATCTGAAACTATCTGGGACAATTTTGGGCTTGTTTGCCATCCTTTGTAATGCTGCAAATAATTTATACACACTGGTTTCAGATTTCTGGAGAAAAAAGTTGATGTATATTTTTTCTAATGTGTGCTCCTACAACATTAAGTAACAGACTGAACATCTTCGTGGTTCTTATCAGTTTTTATCTCACCTGCAACTCCTTTGGCTTGAAATGGTCTGAAAGTTTGTGGATGCCTGCTCGACTTTAGTTAATTAATTGACTTTGCAGCAGCACAAGACACAGCAGACTATGCCAGCCTCTGCTATCAATTTTTTGAAAGTCATGTGCTCATTTCTACAACTTCAATTTCTTGTGAAACCACTCCCAACACCATTTATTTTTGCAGTCTTTCTCAAATGTTTTTGCTATGGCAGACCACCTCTCTAGAATATCGACTCGAGAAATGGTCACGCTCCTCAAATGTTCTGCAATCGGCTCCAAAGACAAGCCGCACTTCATAGAAATTAATACCGGATTTATCCCCCTTCCCAATGTTTCGTCGTCTGCTACAAGAGATCGACAGGTTGACAAACGGCCTACTGTTTCGCAGAAGAAAAAAATATCAGTCCATTTTTCTCAGAAAGCACACGATTTTTTTTGTCGAAAGCAGTTTGTGGATTTTCTCGGATTTCTAAGAAAAATCGTTCAGCAGCTTTCTTTGCAGATATAAACACGAGTGCGGCGTTTCCGGTGTTAACCTGCGCATGCGCGCTAGTGTTCTCGCCGCTCTGAATCCATAGGTTCGCCAAGACGCAAGGGAATATCAACACTTCCCGACACTTTCCGACGGGAAAAAAAAAACCGTTTCAGTTTAGTTGTTATCTGCATTGTGCCGATTAATGACTTCAGGTGAGTTTGGTAACACCTGTCTGGCACTGGTTCCCCCTTCCTCCTCTTTTTTCTAATGGAGGGGTGGGGGGCGGGGGGAGTAATCAGGAAGCTGAGGTGCCAATCCGGAAAACTCTTTCTGCTGACGTTTTCAATCCGGAATTCCGGATTATTCCGGACTACTTTCACCCACGTCTTTGTGTCATTCCCCCCCTCTCTCTCTCTCTCTGCCTCCCCTCTCTCCCCTTGCAGACCTCATTAGCTCAGTTATTGGAGTGTCAGTTTGCATGCCAGTGGTTATGGATTTGAACGTGGGATGCACTACAGTAAACATCCTTCTTACTGCCCATCTGAACATACATGTTGTTTGTGGTGGTGGTGTCAGTGTAGATGTATGTAAGTCGTCTTTTTCCCCCACCCCACCCCCACCCCCACTTTCTTGCCATGGTTTTTCCCTCCGGCCATATGGCATGAAGTGGATGCTGTCGTAAAACTGATATTTATCAATCTCTCTGTCTCTCTCAGTCTGTCTGTCTCTGTCTGTCTCCTATGTTTCTCTATGTCTGTCTGCCTGCCTGTCTGTCTGTCTGTCTCACTTTCTCTCTCTCTGTCACTCTCTCTTTCTCGCTCTCTTTGTCTCTCTCTCTTTGTCTGTCTGCTTGTTTCTGTCTCTCTGTCTCTGTCTCTCTCTCTCTCTGCGTGCGTGTGCGTGAGTGTGTGTGTGCGCGAGTGAGTGAGTGAGTGAGTGAGTGAGTGTGTGTGTGTGTGTGTGTGTGTGTGTGTGTGTGTGTGTGTGTGTGTGTGTGTGTGTGTGAGTTGTCTTCCTTGCTCGGCTACCGGCAAGACGGAATTTCAACAGCTGCTGTAAACGACGTGTGTTTTTTGGTGAAAAAAACAACGTATACCATGCCTGTTGAAGGACTCCCATCTTCGTTAGAAGGTATGCTGAACGCTCTGCTGAAGGACATGTCACTGAAGTCCTTCAAAATCGAAGGAAAAGGCAAACAGACGGTGGTCGTCCTGCGACTGACAACACCAACCAGTCAGCCATCTTGTATCACACAGGCGGGAGATCACAATACTGCCGTGTTTCGCCGCAAGTGTCCATCACAGATCAGCAGGGACAGAAAAAGGGCTGAAAGGTACAGGCACACCCAGGAACAGAAGGCAGGTGAGGATGCTACATCACCTTCATGTTTATTTTTTCCTACACCGCCCAGTTTATTCTACCCAACTGACATTGTTGGAATTCTACTGTTGTGACTGTTTACCATTGCTCTCACTTTACATCGTTTTATTTCAATGTCATAGTGACCTTGAGAATTACAAGATCTGGATTTTCTGAAGAGGAGTAAAAACTTCATGTGTAAAAAGGGAGATTGTTACAATGGCTTGACCTTTGTTTTCTCTTGCCAGTGTCTTCTCTTTCTGTCAGTATCCCCTCTCTCTCCCGCTGTTCCCTCCCTTCTCAGTTTGTTCATTTCCTCTGTTTCCAGGTCAGCTGTAAATTTAGCAATGCATGTGACTTTTTGTCACGGAAATGCGTTGATACATTTCAGAGCAAATTTTACACTGTCTTTCTCTTTCTGAAACTAGCTTTTCTTCTTCTTCTTCTTCTTCTTCTTCTTCTTCTTCTTCTTCTTCTTCTTCTTCTTCTTCTTCTTCTTCTTCTTCTTCTTCTTCTTCTTCTTCTTCTTCTTCTTCTTTCTTCTTCTTCTTCTTCTTCTTCTTCTTCTTCTTCTTCTTCTTCTTCTTCTTCTCTCTCTCTCTCTCTCTCTCTCTCTCTTTACTCTGTTTTCCATTTTCTGTTCATCTGTCCATTTCCTTTACATGTGTGCAGTTCTTTTCTGTGTTTCCGCTGTGTGTGTGGGTGGCTGTTTGTTTGCCTCAGGATATGTGAAGTGATTTTATTTTGATAAAATTAACTGACTCCTTTAGGGTTGATGCAGGCTGTCAGAAACATACCAGCAACACGTTCATTTTTGTGCTCTGCTTCAGGGGATTGAGGGTTGGGGTGGAAAGATGAATTTTGTTTGTTTGTTTGTTTGTTGTTGTTATTATTATTGTTGTTATTATTATTACTATTATTATCATCATTCATGTTCCCTGCCGCATAGCGTTGGCGATCATGGCCCTCTATATGCATCTATCTCTTGTCTATGCAAGTACCTCTCTCACCCTCTCTGTCCTCAGCAATTCTGCAAGTCCGTCCAGTATTTTCTCCCAGGGTCTGCCTGGTGCTCTCTTTCCCTCCAGCTTTCTTGTTGTGACCAGGTGCTCTAATTTCTCTTTCCTCATAAAAATGTCCTATAAATGTTGCCTAGCGCCTGTCTTTTCCTAATCTTCCTTATAAATAATCTTCTTGTCCGTTGACACGGCGCGACAGTGATTAGGTCATTGTCTAGTCTGCTATGGTTGCTTGTGACGAACAAAAGGAGGTCCTTGAAGTTGGGAGTCGTGTGGTCACGTCCCTTAGAAGAGCGGCGTTGACACGTCGCACAACAGTAAGTAGGGTCCATGTATTGTCTGCTGTGTAGTCTTGAGGCGAACGGATCAAAGGATGGGATGGTTGTTGGCGCCTTGTTGTCGCGTCTATGGGGTGGGATGGGGAGTTGACACGGCACTTGAGGAGTTGGTCAGGCAATTATCCTACATACATAAAAACTGTGGAGAACCTGTGACACGCCAAGTGGGTAATTGAAGTGTCTGGGTCAGTCCTATATAAGACGAGCAGTTCTCAGCTCACTTCATTCCACTACTAGTCCTTCAACGCTGTGCATTGCCTTACAGCGCGATGGATACTCGGAAGAGAAAGAGCGATACGGAGCTGGTGCAGCCTGATGCCAAGAGACATGATGCATCAGACAGGCCCTCTCCAACAGCAGACGACTCTGCACATTTCATGCAGCAGTCGCACATCGTGGTCAGCACGGCCAAGGTGCCCGGGTCTGAAGTCAGGATGCCGCCAGTGTCGTCCTCCGGACCGACGGTGGCAGCTCGTGGCTTCATGAACCTTGGGTATCACGCCTCACGTTCTGACTGATCAAAGGTATGCACTGCATACCGGCCCTTTTCAGGGCCACCTTTTTTCACCAGTAAGGTGGATCATCAGGTTGCTATAAGTTGATTGATTAGTGGTAACATAGTACTAAGATAGTTATACCTCCCTGCCCCTGTCCCCACAGTACGACACAAACACTGCCATGGTAACTGTAACACTAAATCTTTCTCTGTTTTTCGCACACACATGTATACAGACACACCAAGTACGAGAAACACACTGACCTACTAACATTACAATATGACAAAAACCCCAGTGTGTGTGTTTGTATGTGTGTGTGTGTGTGTGTGTGTGTGTGTGTGTGTGTGTGTGTGTGTGTGTGTGTGTGTGTGTGTGTCTGTTTTGTGTGTGTGTGTGTGTGTGTGTGTGCGTGAGTGTGTGTGTGTATGTATGTGTGTGTGTGTGTGTTTGTGTGTGTGTGTATGTGTGTATGAGTGTGTGTGTGTGTGTGTGTGTGTGTGTGTGTGTGTGTGTGTATGTGTAAATGAGTGACTCTGTGTGTGTGTGTGTGTGTGTGTGTGTGTGTGTGTGTGTGTGTGTGTGTGTGTGTGTGTGTGTGTGTGTGTGTGTGTGATCATCATGTGCCCTGCCGCATGACCTTTGATACGAATCTATCCTTTGTCGCTGCAAGTGCTTCTCCCACCCTCTCTGTCCTCAACCACCCTGCAAATGCGTCCAGTGTTTTCTCCCTGGGTCTACCTGGTGTTTTTTTCCTTCCAGCTTTCCTGTTGTGACTAGGACCTCTAATTTCTCTTGCCTCATAAAATGTCCTATAAATGTCGATTGTCTTTTCCTAGTCTTCTTCATTAATGTTCTTCTTGTGTCTGCCTTAATGGCCTTCAGATATTTTTATTGCAGAATACTGACCAAGGTTCATTCTTGATCGAAAGACGAAATACTGAAGTTGGAATAATTTTTGCAGTATTTCTCTTGTATTGAATTCTGTCATTTAATTACTCGGTGTCTGTTTGTGGCCGCTTGTTTTGACGCTATTTGATGGGGGATATGAACGGTGGAGGCGAAGAAAACACATAACTGCCTTCTCCCTATAATCCAAAACAAGTGTGACTGCCCGCGTTCAAGCAAACAGGAACCAGAAAAAACAGGAAAATAGAATCAGAACGCGTATTTAATACAACCAGACAAGACAGCGCAAATTTTCGGCCAACTGGCCTTTCGTCAAGCATAAGATCACAAACAAAGAAACAAACACCAAATACAAAAATGGGGAGAAAAGACTGAAACTTCTCTGCTGCTTCGTCCAGTGTGAGAAAAAGACTTGTGTGTGTGTGTGTGTGTGTGTGTGTGTGTGTGTGTGTGTGTGTGTGTGTGTGTGTGTGTGTGTGTGTGTGTGTGTGTGTGTTGTGTGTGTGTGTGTTGTCTTTTTCTGGTTTCTCCTGATAATGTTTGTTTCTGTCATTTTTGCTGTGGCTATTCCAAAGAACATCATAAACTTGATACAACTCTATCAAATACTTCGTCTGTAAATCAGCGAGTTTCACGGCTGTAGGAGAAGACGTCTTCTGGAAACTGGGTGTTGGCTCAATGCTGAGCGTTGATGGCTGGAGGATGCCAGCTGTCTGTTTAGCTCTTTGACTTCCGCACACTATTCACCAGCATCCTGCATAGTCAACCATGCTAGCAAAGCAAAATCTTAACCCTTTGACTCCCGTACCCTGTCCACCAGCATCGTGCATAGTCAACCATGCTAGCAAAGCAAAAACTTATCCCTTTGACTCCCGCACACTATCCACCAGCATCTTGCATAGTCAACCATGCTAGCAAAGCAAAAACTTAACCCTTTGACTCCCTCACTCTATCCACCAGCATCCTGCATAGTCAACCATGCTAGCAAAGCAAAAACTTAACCCTTTCACTCCCTCACACTGTCCACCAGCATCCTGCATAGTCAACCATGCTAGCAAAGCAAAAACTTATCCCTTTGACTCCCTCACTCTATCCACCAGCATCCTGCATAGTCAACCATGCTAGCAAAGCAAAAACTTAACCCTTTGACTCCCTCACTCTATCCACCAGCATCCTGCATAGTCAACCATGCTAGCAAAGCAAAAACTTAACCCTTTGACTCCCTCATCCTATCCACCAGCTTCCTGCACTCTATACACCAGCTTCCTGCACTCTATTCACCAGCTTCCTGCACTCTATCCACCAGCTTCCTGCACTCTATCCACCAGCATCCTGCACTCTATCCACCAGCTTCCTGCACTCTATACACCAGCTTCCTGCACTCTATTCACCAGCTTCCTGCACTCTATCCATCAGCTTCCTGCACTCTATCCACCAGCTTCCTGCACTCTATTCACCAGCTTCCTGCACTCTATACACCAGCTTCCTGCACTCTATCCACCAGCTTCCTGCACTCTATCCACCAGCTTCCTGCACTCTATCCACCAGCATCCTTCACTCTATCCACCAGTTTCCTGCACTCTATCCACCAGCTTACTGCACTCTATCCATTAACTTCCTGCACTCTATCCACCAGCTTCCTGCACTCTATCCACCAGCATCCTGCACTCTATCCACCAGCATCCTGCACTCTATTCACCAGCTTCCTGCACTCTATCCACCAGCTTCCTGCAGGAAACTGATGGATAGGGTGAAAGAAGCAAAAGGTTGTTTTTTTTTTGCAATTGGTGAATTGGGTGGGGGAGTCAATGGGTTAAAATAGATCACGATCTGTTCCAAACGGAGGAGTTGAACCCAAAGCCTAGAGCCGTTTGAGACGTAAGTTTGCTGACAGACGATACGTTTCGGGTCCGTTCTACCCACAGACATCAGGGTGTCTCTGGTTTTACCCCGTTTTCTCCAGACGTAAATTGGAAACGGCTTGTGTGTCAGTACATTAACCCTTTGACTCCCGCACCCTGTCCACCAGCATGCTGCATTGTCAACCATGCCAGCAAAGCAAAAACTTAACCCTTTGACTCCCTCACCCTATCCAGTAGCTTCCTGCAGGAAGGTGGGGGATGGGGTGCGAGAGTCAAAGGGTTAAGTTTTTGCAGATGGTGGATAGGGTTTCAGTTTCAGTTTCAGTTTCAGTTTCTCAAGATGACGTCTCCGCCCTCGGAACGAATTCCATATGCACTAACGTCACAGGTGGCATGTGTATGGTGACCGTGGCACATAAATCCATCAGCTGACCAGGTCCTGAGTTCCTACCTAGACTATGTTTTACCTGGTGTATATTTCATACTGGTATTTTATCAGCCTACCACTGGATTAATCTTGGTTACATGTAAATGACATGTGTATGTGTGTATCTTACCTTAAAAAAACATACAAATAAAGTAAATAAAGAAATAAATGAAGGTCTGAATTACAACGCGACTAGCTATTCTGTATAAACTCGTCTCACATGGCAGAACCCCCCCCCCCAGTCAATATTCAAATGCTCAGCCGTCTATCAACTAGATGAAGACAATATTTTCTTAATCATAGATAAGTATGTAAGTAAGTGAGTTAGTAAGTGAGTTAGTAAGTAAGTAAGTAAGTAAGTAAGTAAGTAAGTGAGTGAGTTAGTAAGTGAGTTAGTAAGTGAGTTAGTAAGTGAGTTAGTAAGTAAGTAAGTATGTAAGTAAGTGAGTTAGTAAGTGAGTTAGTAAGTAAGTAAGTAAGTAAGTAAGTAAGTAAGTAAGTGAGTGAGTTAGTAAGTGAGTTAGTAAGTAAGTAAGTGAGTTAGTTAGTAAGTAAGTAAGTGAGTTAGTAAGTAAGTAAGTAAGTAAGTAAGTAAGTGAGTGAGTTAGTTAGTAAGTGAGTTAGTAAGTAAGTAAGTAAGTAAGTAAGTAAGTAAATGAGTGAGTTAGTGAGTTAGTGAGTTAGTAAGTAAGTAAGTCAGTCAGTAAGTAAGTAAGTAAGTTAGTAAGTAAGTAAGTGAGTTAGTAAGTAAGTAAGTGAGTTAGTAAGTAAGTGAGGTTGAGTGAGGTTAGGATTTTATGCAGAGGAGAAAAGGTGAGTTTTGAGAGCGGACTTGAAGGAGACAAAAGTAGGTTGCTGACGGACTGAGAGAGGAAGTTTGTTCCAGGAGAGTGGACCAGAAACAGAGAAGGCTCGTGGACCATAGGTATTGAGCTTAGTGCGTGGAAAGCGAAAAGTCAGAGGATCGGTAGCAGAGCGGAGGGTACGTGAGGGAACATAGATCTCAAGTAGGCTTGACAGGTAATCGGGGGCTGCGTTATTGAGGCTTTTGTAGCACATGGTGTCTAGTTTGTACTGTATTCGCTTTGATACAGGGAGCCAGTGAAGTTGTGCCAGGAGAGGAGATATGTGGTCAGCTTTTTTCTTTTTGAGTACAAGGCGTACAGCATTGTTTTGAATGCGCTGTAGGATGTGAATGGTGGAGGCAGGAAGACCAGACAGGAGTGAATTGCAATAGTCAATGCGAGACATTATGAAGGAGAGAACGAGTTTTGCAGTTGTTTCGACAGAGAGATACTTCCTGATCAGGCTTATACGATGGATATGATAGTAGTAAGTAAGTAAGTGAGTAAATGAGTGAGTGAGTGAGTGAGTAAGAAGTAAGTAGGTGAATAAATAGATACAATATAAAGTGGGGTCAGGGTTCGACTCTCAGGTGGGCTACAGTTTTATGAGCGGGTTGCCTGGCTTAACCCTTTGACTCCTGCACCCTATCGACCAACTGCAAAATCTTAACCCTTTTACTCTCGCACCCTATCCACCAACTGCAAAAACTTAACCCTTTTACTCTCGCACCCTATCCACCAACTGCAAAAACTTAACAACCCTTTGACTCTCGCACCCTATCCACCGACTGCAAAAACTTAACCCTTTGACTCACTCAGCCTATCCACTAGCTCCCTGCAGGAAGCTGGTGGATAGGGTAAGGGAGTCAAAGGGTGAAGTTTTTGCTTTGTTGGCATGGTTGACAATGCAGCAAGCTGATGGACAGGGTGCGGGAGTCAAAGGGTTAATGTACTGATACACAAGCTGTTTCCAATTTACGTCTCGAAAGAACGGGGTAAAACGGACCTGAAACATATCGTCTGCCATAGCAAACTTACGTCTCAGTTTCAGTTTCAGTTTCTCAAGATGACGTCTCTGTGCTTGGAACGAATTCCATATGCACTAACGTCACAGGTGTCATGTGTATGGTAATCATAGCGCACGCCTTAAGCCTACACATAAACCCATGAGCTGGCCAAGATCTGAGGCCCTACCTAGACTGTTTTACTTAGTCTATATTTTATACTGGTATTTTATCAACTTACCACTGGATTGATCTTGGTTACATGTAAATGACATGTGTATGTGTGTATCTTACCTTCAGAAAAGGAACATAAATATGAAGTAAATAAATAAATAATTAAAGGTCTGAATCACAACACAACTAGCTATTCTGTATAAACTCGTCTCACATGACAGACCCCCCCCCCCCCCCCAGTCAATGCCCAAATGCTCAGCCGTCTATCAACTAGGTGAAGACAATGTTTTCTTAATCATAGATAGGTAAGTAAGTAGGTAAAAAACGTAAGTAAGTAAAAAAGTAAGTAGGTAAGTAAATAAGTAAGTAAGTGAGTAAGCAAGTAAATAAGCAAGCAAGTAATCGGGCAAGCAAGTAAGTGAGTGAGTGAGTAAGTAAGTGAATAAGAAGTAAGTAAGTAGGTGAATAAATAAATACAGAATAAAGGAGTATGTAGATAAATAAACAGGTAAGAGATGAAAATAACAAATGACAGTAAATACATGCATATATCTACATGCCCGCACACAGACATATACACATACATTCATACAAACGTCTCAAACGGCTGTAGGCATTAGGTTCAACCCGACCGTTGGGAACAGATGGTGATGTATTCCAGACAGCTGGCATCCTCCAGCCATCAACGCTCAGCATTGAGCCAACACCCAGTTTGCAGAAGACGTCTTCTCCTACAGCCGTGAAACTCGCTGATTTACAGACGAAGTATTTGATAGAGTTGTATCAAGTTAATGATGTTCTTTGGAACAGCCACAGCAAAAATGACAGAAACAAACATTATCGGGAGAAACCAGAAAAACACACACACACACACACACACACACACACACACACACACACACACACACACACACACACACACACACTCTCTCTCTCTCTCTCTCTCTCTTTCTCTCCCTCTCTTTCTCTCTCTATCTCACACACGCACGCACACACACACACACACACACACACACACACAACAACAACAACAACAACAACAACACACACACACACACACACACTCATTCACACACTCAAGCACACACACACAATCACTTACTGATATATTCATACACACAAACATACGCACACACACACACACACACATACACACACACACACACACACACACACACACACACATACACACACACACACACACACACACACACGTATACTCACACACTCACATACACACACACACACACACACACCACACACACACACACACACACACACACACATACAAACACACATACTGGGTGTTTTTGTCATATTGTAATGTTAGTAGGTCAGTGTGTTTCTCGTACTTGGTGTGTCTGTATACATGTGTGTGCGAAAAACAGAGAAAAATTTAGTGTTACAGTTACCATGGCAGTGTTTGTGTCGTACTGTGGGGACAGGGGCAGGGAGGTATAACTATCTTAGTACTATGTTACCACTAATCAATCAACTTATAGCAACCTGATGATCCACCTTACTGGTGAAAAAGGTGGCCCTGAAAAGGGCCGGTATGCAGTGCATACCTTTGATCAGTTAGAATGTCTTGCATGGTGCCCAAGGTTCTTGAAGCCACGAGCTGCGCTCGTCGGTCCGTCGGACGACGCTGGTGGCATCTTGACTTGGGACCCGGGCTCCTTGGCCATGCTGACCACAATGAACGACCGCTGCATGTAATGTTCAGAGTCGTCTGCTGTTGGAGCGGGCCTGTCTGATGCTTCACGTCTCTTGGCATCAGGCTGCACCAGCTCCATATCGCTCTTTCTCTTCCCAGTATCCATATCGCTGTAAGACTTCCAACGTGTGCTGTAAGGCAATGCTCAGCGTTGAAGGAACAGTAGTGGAATGAAGTGAGCTGAGAACTGCTCGTCTTATATAGGACTGACCCAGACACTTCAATTACCCACTTGGCGTGTCACAGGTTATCCACAGTTGTCAAGTATGTAGGATAATCGCCTGACCAACTCCTCAAATGCCGTGTCAACTCCCCATCCCACCCCATAGACGCGACAACAAGGCGCCAACAACCATCCCATCCTTTGATCCGTTCGCCTTAAGCAGACAATACATGGACCCTAATTACTGTTGTGCGACGTGTCAACGCCGTCTTCAAAGGGACGCGACCACACGACTCCCAACTTCGAGGACCTCTTTTTGTCCGAAACTACCGACAATAGCAGACTAGAAAATGACCTAATCTCTGTCGCGCCGTGTCAACGGAACCTCTTCCTAAGGAAGAGAAATTAGAGGTCCTAGTCACAACAGGAAAGCTGGAGTGAAAAAGAGCAGCAGGTAGACCCAGAGAGTTTGTAAGGAACGTGACAACAAGACTGTTAGTACCAGGACCTCCTTTTATCCATTACTACCGACTTCACCAGACAGCATAATGACCTAATCACTGTCGCCTCGTGTCAACGCCCATCTAAGGAAAGCGACGGCACGTAACTTGTCTGTTGTCTTGGAGTGTCTTCCATCACCTACAGGACTTCACCTCATCATCATCGTCGTCGTCGTCGTCGTCGTCGTTGTCATCATCATCATCATCATGTGCCCTGCCGCATGGCGATAAGGATCATGGCCCTCCATATGCATCTATCCATTATCGCTGCAAGTGCGTCTTCCACCATCTCTGTCCTCAGCCACCCTGCAAGTGAATGCAATGTTTTCTCCCTGGGTCTACCTGGTGTTCTCTTTCCCTCCATCTTTCCTGTTGTGACCAGGTGCTGTAATTCCCCTTTCCTCATAAAATGGCCTATACATGTTGCTTGTGTTTTCTTAATCTTCTTTATCAATGATCTTCTTGTGTCTGCCTCCGTCAAGACCGTCTCGTTTGTTTTCTTCACACATCTCCTTGGCGGCAACTCTTTGAAACCACATTTCAGTTGCCTCAGTCTTGTTCTGACTTTGCATGTTGACCGTCCACGTACAACATCAAGCTTTAATATAACAACAACAACAACAACATAACAGTAACAATAATAACAACAAACACACAAACAAACAAAACAATTCATCTTTCCACCCCAACCCTCAATCCCCTGAAGCAGAACACAAAAACGAACGTGTTGCTGGTATGTTTCTGACAGCCTGCATCAGCCCTAAAGAAACCACAGAGAGAGAGAGAGTGACACAGACAGTGACAGAGAGAGAGAGAGAGAGAGAGAGACAGACAGACAGACAGACAGACAGACAGACACAGAGAACGAGACAGGAAGAGAAAGACAGACACAGTAAGACAGAAACTGTCAGAGTCAGAGAAACAGAAACAGAGATAGGGACAGAGACAGAGACGGACAGAGACAGAGACAGGGACAGAGAGACAGAGACGGACAGAGAGAAAGAGACAGAGAGGTAAACAGAGACAGACAAACAGACAGACAGAGACAGAGTGTCAGAGACAAGAGAGACACAGACAGACAGAGATAGAGAAACAGCGAAACAGAGAGCTAGACAGAGAGAGACAGAGACAGACAAAGAGACAGAGAACCTGAGACAGAGAGAGTAGGGGGAGACAAACATGCACAAACTTTAACACACACACACACACACACACACACACACACACACACACACACACACACACACACACACACACACACACACACACACCACACACACACACACACACACTCACTCACTCACTCGCGAACACACACACACTCACTCACTCACGCACGCACACGCACATATACACACACACACACACACACACACACACACGCGCGCACATACACACACACACACACACACACACACACACACCACACACACAGAGAGAAAGAGAAAGAGTGAGTGAGAGAGAGAGAGAGAGAGAGAGAGAGAGAGAGAGAGAGAGAGAGAGAGAGAGAGAGAGAGAGACCGACAGACACAGAGACACAGAGACAGAGAGAATAAAATAGGAGATAGACAGAGACAGACAGAATGAGAGAGACAGAGAGATTGATAAATATCAGTTTTACGACAGCATCCACTTCATGCCATATGGCCGGAGGGAAAAACCATGGCAAGAAAGTGGGGGTGGGGGTGGGGTGGGGGAAAAAGACGACTTACATACATCTACACTGACACTACCACCACAAACAACATGTATGTTCAGATGGGCAGTAAGAAGGATGTTTACTGTAGTGCATCCCACGTTCGAATCCATAACCACTGGATGCAAACCTGACACTCCAATAACTGAGCTAATGAGGTCTGCAAGGGGAGAGAGGGGGGAGGGGGGCAGAGAGAGAGAGACACAGAGAGAGAGAGCGAGAGAGAGAGTGACACAAAGAGTGACATAGAGAGTGACAGACAGACAGACAGAAACAGAGACAGAGAGAGACAGGGAGAGAAAGACAGGTAGACAGAGAGACAGACAAACAGTCACAGACAGAGAGAGAGAGAGACAGAGAGAGAGAGAGAGAGAGTGTGTGTGTGTGTGTGTGTGTGTGTGACACAAAGAGTGACATAGAGAGTGACAGACAGACAGACAAAAACAGAGACAGAGACAGGGAGAGAAAGACAGGTAGACAGACAGACAAACAGACAGAGAGAGAGAGAGAGAGAGAGTCAGAGACAATAGAGACAGAGATACACAGAGAGACAGGTAGACAGACAGACAAACAGACAGAGAGAGAGAGAGAGAGAGAGTCAGAGACAATAGAGACAGAGATACACAGAGAGACAGGTAGACAGACAGACAAACAGACAGAGAGAGAGAGAGAGAGTCAGAGATACACAGAGAGTCAGAGACAATAGAGACAGAGATACACAGAGAGACAGGTAGACAGACAGATAAACAGACAGAGAGAGAGAGAGAGAGAGAGTCAGAGACAATAGAGACAGAGATACACAGAGAGACAGAGACAGAGAGAATAAAATAGGAGATAGACAGAGACAGACAGAATGAGAGAGACAGAGAGATTGATAAATATCAGTTTTACGACAGCATCCACTTCATGCCATATGGCCGGAGGGAAAAACCATGGCAAGAAAGTGGGGGTGGGGGTGGGGTGGGGGAAAAAGACGACTTACATACATCTACACTGACACTACCACCACAAACAACATGTATGTTCAGATGGGCAGTAAGAAGGATGTTTACTGTAGTGCATCCCACGTTCGAATCCATAACCACTGGATGCAAACCTGACACTCCAATAACTGAGCTAATGAGGTCTGAAAGGGGAGGGGGGGAGGGGCAGAGAGAGGGAAGGAGGAGCGAGAGAGAGGACACAGATGACAGAGAGTGACAGACAGAAGAAGAAGAGACGAGAGAGAGAGGGAAAAAGAGGCAGTAGACAGAGAGACAGACAAACAGACACGAACAGAGAGAGAGAGAGACAGAGAGAGAGAGAGAGGGGTGAGTGAGGAGGACACAAAGAGTGACAAGAGAGGAAGACAGCAGAGAGAGAGACAGGGTGAGTGAGAGGTTGAAGGAAGACAAAAGAGAGAAGAGAGGAGACGAGACAGCAAACAAAGAGACAGAGAGAAAGACAGGTAGACAGACAGACAAACAGACAGAGAGAGAGAGAGAGAGAGAGTCAGAGACAATAGAGACAGAGATACACAGAGAGACAGGTAGACAGACAGACAAACAGACAGAGAGAGAGAGAGAGAGAGAGAGAGAGTCAGAGACAATAGAGACAGAGATACACAGAGAGACAGGAGAGACAGACAAACAACAGAGAAAGAGAGAGAGAGAGAGGATCAGAGACAATAGAGACAGAGATACACAGAGAGACGAGAGAGACAAACAAACAAAAGAGAGAGAGAGAGACAGAGACAGAGACAGAGAGACAGACAGACAGAGAGTGAAAAGAGAGAGACAGAGAGACGAGAGAGAGACGAGATAGGAGGACAGAGAGAGAGAGAGAGAGGGACAGGCAGAGAGACGGAGAGAGAGAGAGAGTGACAGAGAGAGAGGGAGAGAGAGAAGAAAGGAGGAGAGGAGAGAGTCAGAGACAAGAGAAGAGTACAGAGACAGAGACAACAGACAAAGCAGAGAGAGAGGAGAGAGAGAGAGACAAGAAGATCAAGACACAGAGAGAGAAAAAGAAGGAGAGAGGACAAACAGAGAGAGAAGAGAGAGAAGAAGAGAGGACAGAGACGAAGAGAGAGAAGTGAAAAGAAGAAAAGAGAAGGAAGAGAAGACAAGAGACGGAGAGAGAGACAGGAGAACAGAGCAGAAGCACCAGAAGAAGAGAGAAGAAGACAGACAGAGAACGAGAGACAGAGACAGAGAGAGAGAGTTGACAGAGAAGAGAGAGAGAGAGAGACAGGAGAAGAGACAGACAGACAGAGAGAGGGTGGGACAGAGACAGACAAGAGAGAGAGAAGACGAAGAGATAGACAGACAGAGCAGAACAGAGGACAACATACAGAGAGAGACAGACAGACAGAGGAGAGAGACAGATACAGAGAGAGAGGACACACAGAGAGAGAATAGAGAGAGTGACAGAGACAGACAGAGAGAGAGAGTGACAAAGACAGACAAAGAGAGATGACAGAGACAGACAAAGAGACGGAGAGAGAGACAGCGAGACACAGAGCTAGAATGACACAGACAGACAGACAGAGACAGACGACAGCAGACAGAGAACCTGAGACAAGAGAGTAGGGAAGGGGGGAGGAGACAACCATGCACAATTCAACATTTCTACTCAAGGGCAGTAGATTGGGATCCATGGACTGTCTTACAGTCAGTCCTTGCTATTTCATGGTATTAACCCTTTGACTCCGCACCCTGTCCACCAGCATCCATCAATGTCAACCATGCTAGCAAAGCAAAAACTTAACCTTTTGATTCCCTCACCCTATCCACCAGATTCCTACAGGAAGCTAGTGGATAGGATGAGGGAATCAAAGGGTTAAGTTTTTACAGTTTGTAGATAAGATGCTGGAGTCAAAGGGTTAAAACACACAAACGTCAAAGCGGAATGGACTACCTAAACTGAATGAAATAATAGAAACAAATTATAAAAGGTTAAAAACAGACAGAGTAACAGAAGACGGACAGACAATTGTAAAAAAGCAAGAGTGGAACACGGCGAATGAGACAGACACAGATATACACACAGACAGACAGGCTGACACACACGCCACACACACACACACACACACACACACACACACACACACACATATATATATAATATATATATATATATATATATAGAGAGAGAGAGAGAGAGAGAGAGAGAGAGACTTAGTCAGAGACAGAGAGAGACAGAGACAGAGACAGAGAGAGAGAGAGAGAGAGAGACAAAGTCAGAGACAGAGAGACAGAGACAGAGACAGACGGACGGACAGACAGACAGACAGACAGACAGATAGAGACAGAGAAAAACAGAGAAAGGCAGAGACAACGACAGAGAGAGAGAGAGAGAGAGAGAGAGAGAGAGAGAGAGAGAGAGAGAGAGACACACACACACACACACACACACACACACACACACACACACACACAGATAGACAGGAACTGAGAAACAGAAACAAGGAGAGAGACGCTTGACGCTTGACGTTTGACGCTTGACGTTTGTCGCTTTAGGGGGAGCACAAAGAGAACGCTTGCTCGCGATAAAAGCGAGCACGTTGGGACAAGCGCTTGAAATGTTGTTCAAAATTTGCTTCGCCGCACAAAAAGCACACTCGCTTTATCGCGCCTGCGATTTCAAGCGACGCTTGGAAAGCGTAAAGAATCAAAAGTTATTTCTTTCTGGCGAGCAAGCGTGTTCTTGGTGCCTAGTGTGTTGTTGGTGTGTTGTCTAGTCACGATCTGGCAAGTGCGATGTGTATTTTCTCCCAGTCTCAGTGACAGTCTGACCAAAATGGATGTCCGAGTCTTTGATATCAGCCGTGTTTCAAAAACCTGCAATTTGGGACAAAAGAAGGAAAAGACCACGCAAACCGCAACGTTGTGAATCGTGCTTGGGAAAGATATTAGCGAAGAGCTTGAAACATGATGGTAAGAATAACTTTATTTTATGTATTTATTCATGGCTGCTTTCATTTATTCGTGCTCCATTGCCTTCTATTCTGTAGTACAAGTCCCTATCTCTCTCTCTCTCTCTTCCTTTCTGTTCCCCTCCCCCGCCACACCCCCCCCCTCTCTCTCTCCTCTCCCTTTTTCTTTTTCTCTCTCAATTTCTTTCATGCCCACTATCTTTCTCATTATTTCCTTGGGCCTTCTCGCTCTAGCCAACTCTACTATAAGCTTATTGTAATTTACTAACAAAAGAAAATCGAAAAGGCAGATTTTCTTTGATATTTACAAGAGCAGCGTCTGGTCAGTTCACAAAAGCTTTTAATGGACTTTGGCACAGATTGTTCTTTGAAGGTTACACTTTCTTCTTGATATGCTATTGAATATATTGCAGAGGATATCTACTAAAGTATGCTTTAAAAACATCCCTAACAGTTTTTGATTCATTACATGGCCTGCCAACACGGTCCCAAACTATGCTTTGATTTTCAACCGAAACTTCGGTGAGGTTTTGCACCATGCCTTCTTTGTCTATGATAGTGTTATGCAGGACACAAACACATTTAACAATGCGATCGGCAAGCAGCACGTCTGTCTCAATTTCTTTGTTTAGCAAACGCCATTTTGCTACCAAAACTCCAAACGCTCATTCAACGGTTTTTCTACATCTTGACAATCTCTTTTTGAAGCAGTCTTCATCAAGAGGTAGATTTGTTCCACTGTAGGGTTTCAAAACATGAGTCATTAGTGGGTATGCCTCGTCAGCAATGAACACAAATGGGGCCACGACATTTGAGTTTGGCAGGGCTGTAGGCTCTGGGATATGCAGTTTTTCTTCTACAAGAGCACGATAAAGGCCCGAGGCTTGAAAAGTACCTCCATCGCTTTGTTTCCCATGTCCGCCAACGTTGATTGTCAAAAATTTGTAGTGGGCATCAACAACAGCCTGCAAGACTATTGAGAAATATTTTTTTGTAGTTATAAAACATCGATCCTGATTTGCTGGGACAACGGATTCGAACATGCTTTCCGTCTAATGCTCCTAAGCAGTTTGGGAAATTCCAAAGATTGTAAAAGTCATCAGAAGCCGATTGGAATGTTTCCCTGGTTGGAGAGGGCATATGCACTGGTTTCAGCTCATCCCATATAGCAGTAACAGTTTCAGACACAATGTGTGCTACAGTGGAGGCACCCACCCGGAAGTTGAAGGCAAGGGTCTTAAAAGATGAACCGGTTTGCAAGAAATCTGAAAAAAAGACGTTTATCATACTAGTTGTGTCTCTGAAAGCGGCTTTTGAATTGTGATATATTTGACTTGCTGGAATGGGACAATCATTATGACTCAGTTTATGTGAACTTTCATCATTGACAATAACATTGTATGCAAGCACTATATCATAAATAATACTGTGCTGTTACTTTTTTCTTTACAGAAACTGCAGTAAAGAACAAATGGAAGTCCCTGCGAGACTACTTTGCGACGGAATACAATAAAAGGCCTGTGGCAAGATCAGGAGACGCTGCAAGTAATCACCCACAATCAAAGTGGCAGTTCTTCAATCAGCTTCTCTTTTTGAAAGATATTGTTGCACCGAGAACTTCATTCGACTCCCTAGATCTGGATAACTTTGAAGGTGATCAACCAAGCCCGGTGATTGCCTATGAGTCTGCAACAGAAGTAGCCACCCAGGGCAGCAATGTGGAAAGTCAAGGACCGGACACATTCACTAATCCTACAGCCTTTGAAGCACCAGAGCCTGGACCGTCCCAGGAGTTGTCTCCGGGGCCTTCGTCGAGTAAACGTACAAAGACAAGAGCAGCACCCCCCAAAAAACGCAGTCGAGACAGCTCGGACAGTTACAGGGAACTGATAGATATAGAAGAAAGAAAACTTCAATACTTCAGTCAAAAAAGAGAAAATGCTGAGCAAACAAATGATGCTGACTTCCTATTCCTCAAATCACTACACCCATATATGAAAATGGTCCCTGAGCACCTGACACTCTGCGTTCGCAATCGACTACAGTCAGTTCTGCAAGAATTTGTATACCCACCAACAGTACAACAACGTTCACAACCGTACACAGACCAACCTCAAGATCTGGATCTACAATTGCGAGATAGCACAACGCCCGCATTGTCTTACCAAAGCTATAGCACAGGTTCGACACCTCATAGCATCGATTCCTACACCACTCAGCCAGACTCTCATCATTACCAGTACTAATTGTTTTTATTATGATCTTTAAGACATCTGTCAACGCATGAACAAAACATAAGCAGCGTTTTTGTTAATATGTTGTTCTCTTTATGTTGGTTTATTTTTTCAGCTGTTACCATTTCTACACCAGGTACATGCATTTAAAGTGCTGAAGACAACGAGTCATCAAATGATCCTTAATTTTGTTGTACTCAAATTGTATTTTGCACAAGATACTTACTATACCAGTTAGGCCCAAATGAATGTTTTTTATCTCGTAAGTGGAAAATCATTCTTATTCTTTACGATCAGTCAACTGTTTTTAAACATCCATGTTGTTTTTATATAATCATTCTATAACTAAGATAGTTTCTGAGTTTGTTGGCTGTTTTCTCTGTTTGTTTATTGTCTTTTGTGAGTAACAACCTTTTTAATCCTACTATTACTCTTCTCTCATAAAATATCCTCACCATAAGTTTAAAACAAACAAGAGAGTTATCTGTTGCAGTTCATAATGGAGATCAATAAACTTTATGATTCACGTTTACACAGGCTTAGTTCATTGTGTATGCATGAATATATATTTACAGTTATTACTACATACTTATATATATATATATATATACATATACGTTTCAAGTAAGGATGACTCACCTGAGTGTGATAACTAGACGCTCCTCTGGCATAATTGGTTGTTGGTGCCAGTTGCACCAGTTCTTTGTTATCTTTGGTTCAATTTTTTCTAAGATATACTTGAATGTCTCTTGGCTCATTCTCAAGTAGGACTGAAAACGAGAAGGGCTCCTTTTAAGCAAAGGAAACAAGTGATGATATTCACTTTCCATTCGCCTCCTTTTATTTATCTCATGAACGCCCATTCTTTTGCGTTTTCCTAGGATAATTTTCGGCAAAACACTGTCTAGCAACAATAGTTCGTCTTCACTTGAATCCGCCATGGCGCCAAATGACCAATTTCTACCAGTCGCAAGCGCGATTTGCAATCTTTCTATATGTGCACCTCAACGACAAGCAAGCGCTTTCTTTACAAGCGCTCGCTTTATCGCAATCACTTTATCGCGAGCAAGCGTTCTCTTTGTGCTCCCCTTTACGCCTGACGCTTGACGCTTGACGCTTGACGTTTGACGCTTTACGCTTGACGCGCTAAGCGCGCCATTTATTGACAAAAGCTTTTTACAGCTATGTTGCCAAGGGGTATTCACCCTCATAACATGGCGTTGATGAATAAGTCACATGAAAAACAAAGCAATAAAGGAATGCAGAAAAATGATTCTGTTTATGTGCAACAACAAAAAGAAAATCAATGAAATAATTCTAAGACACTTTACTTTAGTGTCACACACAAAATGTGATTGAAATAAAGCAAATAAGCAGTCAAGTATTTTGACCATCCAACTTTTCCCTTTTTTTTTCAAGGTGTTCTTTTCACACATATAGCTTTTCATTCCTGATCTTAATTACATCGGCTATGTATTTTGCTAAGTATGTGAGTATTTGTTCATTTTCAGATGATAGTAGTTTTGAGATCCCTGCTTACTACACAGTGGGATGTAAATAACTTGGAGTTTTCTCTGAATGAATTTAGAGCTGTACAATGAAAAATAAAATGACTTTCGTCTTCTGGGGTCAGCTGGCACAGTTTGCATAAGTCATTATTTCCTTCATTACTAATAAACCATTTCTTACTAGCTTCTAATCCCAGCGTTTTACATGGAAAGCGCGCAAGCAGAGATCTGTGCCATCTATTTTGTATTACTGTTACATAGTTTTCCGGTTGAAAGATGTTTTTGAAGGAAAACTACCAATTGTATTTCGTGCTTTCTTCAATATGTGAATGCCAGTTTTGTTTATAAGAGTTTATAAGACCATCTTTGAATTGTGAAATGAAAGCAGTATCACTCCCTACTTCTTGTGCTAGCCAAACAATACCAAATCCGTTGTGCATAAGAACATTTTTGACATTATCGACCCAATTTCTTTTACCTCTTTCGTGTTGCTGTAGTAACATTTCATGTGTCTGTTTACGTAATCGTGATGGCGGTAGTTTGAGTATTTTTAGCCAGTACTTTATACATTTAATACTTGTTGGTAATTTAAGTGGATATCTACCAGTTTCAAGGAGAGAGAGAGAGAGAGAGAGAGAGAGAGAGAGAGAGAGAGAGAGACAGACAGACAGATTGACAGACAGATAGACAGACAGACAGACAGAGATAGAGGCACAAAATCAGAGACACACACACACACACACACACACACACACAGACGCGCGCGCACACACACACACACACACAGAGCCAGACACGCACAGAGACACAGACAGAAAGAGGAAAATGCTAGCAACAGGTTATCACTAGACAAGCGGGCGATGTCAAGAGTTTGAAGTTTGTTCAAAAGTGATTCATGGCACTCAGACAATTCCATACATGTATATATTGTATGAATTTCTCTCCTCCCTCGTGGTTGTGTGTGGGTATAGTTGCAGGCTATAGGGGTAGACTTGGGCATTCCTTTTTTGAGGAATGTTCTGAGCTTGCAATTCTGTGCCTTGTGGATGCGTCGATGCTAGCTGAATGGGTTGCGCAAACTGTGTTGGATTTGAGAAATTTTACATGGGAGATAACTCCGGGACTCTCAAGAGTTATGTTACTTAGTTAATATTTAAAATTCTCCCTGCTTCCCTCTTATTTCCTTTGATGTTATATATATGCCCTGGAAGCAACCCTGTATATGTTCTGTCTTGTCTATGTGTGTGTGTTTGGTCAGTTCAAGAATAAAAGACTGTGTCAATCTTGAACATGAGACCAATATATTGTATGAATTTCTCTCCTCCCTCGTGGTTGTGTGTGGGTATAGTTGTAGGGTATACGGGTTAGACTTACGCACACGTTTTTAGGAATGTTCTGAGCTTGCAATTTTGTGCCTTGCGGCTGCGTCTATGCCAGATGAATG
>CM060312.1:99172734-99247734 GCA_030674185.1 Monoplex corrugatus | reverse complement strand
CAGCCAAGATGTGGTTTCTAAGAAGGATGTTGAGATTTCCATGGACAGCAAAGAAAACAAACGAGACAGTCTTGATGGAGGCAGACACAAGGAGATCATTCACAAGGAAGATTAGGGAAAGACAGGCAAAGTTTATAGGCCATTTTATGAGGAAAGGGGAATTGCAACACCTGGTGACAGCAGGAAAGCTGGAGGGAAGGAGAGCACCGGATAGACCCAGGGAGAAGATACTAGACGGACTTGCATAGTGGCTGAAGACAGGGAAGGCGGAAGATATGCTTGAGGCAACAAAAGATAGAGACACATGGAAGTCGATAATCGCCAACGCCATGCGGCAAGGCACCTGATGATGAAGCGATTTACAAAGATGAACAAGCGTTGAAGTATCCTGTCTCCATGTCTGTTTGCGAACTATTCTCAAGAAATTCAAACTTTTTTGAGCTTTTGTTAATAAGTATTCAATATGCTGATTCCAAAAAAAGATAATTTCGCGGTAAGGGAAAACTCGTAAGAATTTAATCGACTCTTATACTGAAAAAAGAGTATCTCCCAGTTTGAAAGTGGGAATATTTGCTGGTTTAGCTCCACTGTTAAACAAGACGATCTTTGTTTTTTCCACGGATAGACGCAGTCCATTTTCTACCATGTATCGTGCTATTTTATCAAGCTCTAATTAATAACATTCACGCGTATAATTAATACAGCGCGAAGGAGTTTTTCTTCTCAGATTTACCTGCATCCACATGCACAAATCGTCAGTATATAGAGCTAAAACTACATTTTTAGAATTTTTACTGGGTAAGTCATGCAATAATATCATGAAGAGAAGGGGAGCAATAACGGATCCCTGAGGGAAACCCATTTGAAGAATTCGTTTTGTGGAATACACATTTTCAATCCTTATTTGAAATACTCGGTTTTCTAAGAAACTTTTGACATAGTCAAAAATGTGGCCTGTCAGTCCAATACTTTTCAATTTGAGTAGTAGTAATCGAGAATGCCACAATTGGTCGTATGCTTTAGTTATATAAAAAATTTAGCTAAGACACATTGACGTCTGGCAAATTGTTGTTTTATGTTAGTGGTTAACTTTGTTAGGAGTTCGATTGGTGACCTGCCTTTTATAAATCCTGTCTGATTCACTGGTAATATTTTATTCTTTTCACAGTAATGCATCAATCTATTAAAAATTATTTTCTCCATCAGTTTACATACGTGCGATGTTATTGCAATTGGCCTATTGTTTTTCAAGTCAGTATTACATTTACCTGGTTTTTGTGTGTTTGTGTGTTTGCATGTATGTGTGCACGCGTATGTGTGCATGCATGTGAGTGAAACAGAAAAAGCAAAGACAAAATGGAATGTTAAATAGCATGACAGAATGTGATTTCAATTCAGTCACTTCACATGAATTTTTCAGTCTTATGTATGCTATGATCATATAAAAATGGATACATTAACCATGCATTAGGCCATTTTATTTACGAAATTACTAACATATGTTAATATAATCATACCAAAATGGACAGTTTAATGATACACGTATTCAAATACATATTCATTGTTAAAGTTATCAAGTAACAATATCTGCAGCGACCCACTTAACAGATGTGTATACATTTGTAAGCATAAATGGGATAAGTAAATTAAAGCACAATGATATACATAACACATTCATCATGGACATTAGCATGCACGTAATGGGTTACTTAAGTCTAAACGTTTCGACTGATAGTGGACCTTTCAGGCTGTTTGCCAAATCATTTCAACACATTGTCTGTGATATCAGGTCTTGTTATATGTCATTTGCTGATGAAGATACTGTAAGGACATGGTAGAAGTTATGAGAGGCTCTTGGGATGACACCGGGTGCACACAGTGACAAGACATCCCGCTTCTTGGCCTCCAACAATGGGAGTTTGTCCTTATATAGTCTTGGCAGTACTTTGGGAAACTCTTGACATTCCCTTCTTGATGAGCCCATCACTAGGAGCACTCTCAAGCAATCATCATCTAGTTGTTTTTTTAAGAGCATGGTGCCATCATTGCCCTTGGACACCTGGGTGAAGCGAATTTGTAGCCGGTAGACCCTGCGTTTTTTCGTGTCTATTTTTGTTTTCCGCCTGTATGAAGAGGCCAGCATCTTGAAATCGTTAAACGAGTCATGGTCAATTGGCACAGCAGTAAAACGATTTGGCGGCTGGGCCAACCTGAACACGATGTCCCACTCACATGGAAGTAAATGGGAATGCTCTTCTTTGCAGAGGAGATGGCAGAGTGCATTGAATCACATTCCATCTGAGTGTGACCAGATTCCAGAAATTTCTGTGACGGTTTGATGTTTGGCAGAATATTCACAGCAATTAGCAGTGCTGCTGTCAAGTATTGATTTTGGTTTTGTCCACTGCAACAGTCAGAACATATGATAACGTGCTGGACACGGGCTGAAAGGGATGAAATATATTTGTGAAGACAGCTGGCAATTTCGCAGGAACCCCTCTGGTCTTCAGTTCTGTCCCATGTATAGCATGTTGTTCTGCCATCTGACAGAGAATACACAGCAAAGTTATTGTCACAAAGTTTTCTCTTACAATACTTTTGATTTACATGGCCGCAAGGAGATTGTAAAACTGCATGCATGTCAACTGTTATTACATGTAATGATGGGTCTTTCTTGTCGGCTGCTTTTTTCTGTCTGGAAGTCTGTGTTCTTGCAAGGTGTTCTTTATGAGATGCCTCCTCAGCAGTGGACAGCGTGTTCTGCTTTCTCTTGATAGCAGCTGCGGTGCAAGTTGCACACTAGTCCTTTTTGGGGACATGAAAAGAGAGATTGTAGACTTTGTTGAATGTTTTCCTGTACGTTTTGGATGAAACTGTAGGAATTTGGGTCAACTGGAGGTCGATCTGTGATAATCAATTCTGTGATCTGCAATAATCCCAAATTCAGGCAATACAATACAATGCAATATAATACAATTCAATACAATATAATACACACAATTCAACACAATACAATACAATGCAATAAACTGCGCATATTGTGCAGTTGCACTTTCGCTGATCTTAAGCTAATCTTTGATGTTATGAGTCAGTCATATGTGTATGTATAAAAGTAAATCTTGTGTATAGCGTAATGCTTATGTATTTTGCTCTGAGTACATCATTTCAACAGTCTGCGTGCACAGGCACCCGCACACAAATGGGTCTTTAACTGTCAATATGAGCACATTATTATATTCCATGCTATGAAAGAATTTTTTTCTACGTATCCCAAGAACAGAACATCAAAAACAGAAGCTGCTTGTCTTAGTGTGCAAAATGGATTGCATTCTGACTTCATAGGAATACTTGCCTTAACGGCACCTGGACTTTATCATGTCCTGCGACACCATCAGTAGACACAGAAAAAATAATTCGAAAGATACTGCCTTCAACTAAACAAGGAGGAGCTTTTGTTGCATATCTGCAGCCTTCCACTTTCAACAATCAATCGTAATCAAAAGGTTTTATCAACACTGTGATTTACCATTGCACTAAAATTATCAGAAACGGTCATTTTTACATGATCATTTAGCTGAAACATTAATGAACAATTTGAAGGAAAATTTGACAAAACTTGACATAAATCAAAGATGATAAGATATTGGTTTCCAACATAATTATCAATCAAAGTATAAACAAAGCAAAATAAACCTTACCGTTGCTAGTGTACAGTTGATGGTTTCCAAGTTGAGTCAGTCTGGATGTCTCAGAAGGTGCAGAGAAGGTGGTGCTTTAGGTTTTTCCCGGCACATAAGACACAATTGGCAAAGAAAAAAACAATTCTCACGCTTCGCTGGCTGTGCTTTAATTAAGTACTAAAATCTACGGAAACACATCCTTGAATGGGTCCTCTTGATGAGTCACAGCGGAAATTAACCTAAGAAAGCTAGGGGACTTTAAGAAAAAGAGATTTAAGTCAATTCTGGATATGGAGACATTCAGGGTTGGGGATGGTAGGTTTCAAACTTAAATACTGTCCTGACACTTCCGCGTCTCAGATGTCACTTTAATCCTACAAACCCTGGGTACACACACACACACACACACACACACACACACACACACACACACACACACACACACACACACACACACACAACACACACACAGACACACACACACACACACACACACACACACACACACACACACACACACACACACAGACACACACACACACACACACACACACACACACACACACAACACACAACACACACACACAACACACACGACACACACACAACACAACACACACACACACAACACACACACACACACACACACACACACACACACACACACACACACACACACACAACACACACACACACACACACACACACACCACACACACACACAACACACACACACACACACAACACAACACACACACACACAACACAACACACACACACACACACACACAACACACACACACACACACAGACACACACAACACACACACACACACACACACACACACACAACACAGACACCACACACACACACACACACACACACACACACACACACACACACACACACACAACACAACACAACACACACACACACACACACACACACACACACACACATGTTTTGACTGGTGTCTGTGAACTTTGCACATTGGTCTGTACTGGCAGGCCTACCTATAACATGTTTAGGTCATAAGTTAGCCTCCTCCTGAGTGTTAGTGCACAGCCCAGCTGTCCTGCCAGAGGAGTTCACTGAGCTGTTGAACATCTATCAGCAGCCACTTAACCCTCCATTTTGGCCACAGCACTCTACTGCAAAAGCTGGTAAAGTTGGATAGTACTGTGTGGCAGGGAACAGAATCAGGTCTTTGTCTTTCTAGGTCAGTGTTGGAAGGTACCATAGACATCTAAGATATAGACTGCACACGCCTGTCTGCGAGTGGCCCCATCAGCAGCTGGGCGTAATATAATTTAGTAATGACCGGCGTGTTTATTAGACTGAAAAACGTGTTTCACTGTTAAAAAACATATCGGGAACAACTACCAGTACTGTTTAGCAGAAGGTTTTAGCTAAGGGACAGAGTCTGTTTAGTTGGTGTAGCTTTACACTTGATGCTTTGACTGATAACGGAATAAAGTGACACCCCTGACCAGGAAATTCCAATACCATCCATGAGTTAGGTCTGCACGATCTTCCTTGATAAACTGTCTGCTAGGTACCAGGCGTGGGAATTCACGAGTTATTATAAACTTTATCATCTATATTGACTGCTCTCTCTCTCTCTCTCTCTCTCTCTCTCTCTCTCTCTCTCTCTCTCTCTTCTCTCTCCCTCTCTCTCTCTCTCTCTCTCTCTCTCTCTCACACCACACACACACACACACTCACTCACTCATCACTCACTCACTCTCTCTCTCTTTCTCACTGGCTCTGTGTGTGTGTGTGTGTGTGTGTGTGTGTGAGAGAGAGAGAGAGAGAGTGAGAGAGAGAGAGTGAGGTTTCAAAGGTTCCTTTAGACTTCAGTACAGCACAGTACAGTTACCACTGGGACGTGAGCATGCGTCTGGCATTGTTCTTGTCGTAGCGATGCGTATAAGAGTTGGAAGTTCTTATTTGAAAATAGTATGCTGGCAAAGATCACGTTTTGAGCTTTCTGGTATTACTGGTAATATCAAATACTTTGCCATATGAGGTACGGAAATGTCTGGAACCTTTTGTGTGGCCAGGGGCTGTTCAAACAGAAAAGAAAAGGGAAATCGTTTCATAGGTAAGTGTGCGTGTGCATGCGCGTGTGCGCGCGCGCGCGCGCGCTGTGTGTGTGTGTGAGTGTGAGTCTGTGTATGTGTATGTGTATGTATGTGTGTGATGTGTGTGTGCGTGCATGTGTGTGTGTGTGCGCGCGTGTTGTGTATGTGTGTGTGAGTGTGTGTGTGAGAGAGAGAGAGAGAGAGAGAGAGAGAGGCTCTATATATAGCATGAAGGAAATACTATCGCTGCTGTCATCATTAATTTTGTTGTTAATACAAAGGCAATGTTCTTGAAATACAAATACTAACATGGAAGAGACGGACAGAGACTTGGAAACTTTATCATTTAGTGAGAGAGAAGAGAGAGAGAGAGAGAGAGAGAGAGGAGAGAGAGAGAGAGAGAGATTTGCGGTAGCATTATGACCTTATGACGACTGTGAATATGGGTTTGATGATAGACTAAAAAAGCTCTCTGTGTTGTTTCACCACATAAAATGATGACAAACCAGTAAACTAAGTATGCCCATGTGCATATTAGTCTCTCTCTCTCTCTCTCTCTCTCTCTTCTCTCTCTCTCCTCTCTCTCTCTCCTCCAGACGGGCCGGCTGTAGACAACAGTGACATGAATGTTGATTCAGTTAATCCAAAACAAGTATGACTGCCCATGTTCAAGCAAACTTGAACCAGAAAAAACACGAAAGAAGAATACGAACGCATATTTAATATAACAAGACAAGACAAGCGCAATTTTTCGGCCAACTGGCCTTTGTCAAGTGTAAGACTACAAACAAACAAACACCAGATACAAAAATTATGAGAAAAAGACTGAAACTTCCCTGCAGCTGTGTCCGATGTGAGAAAGTGAGAAAAGGAATAAACTGACCAAAATGCATATGTGTTTGAGTAAATATGATGTCAGAGCGGAAATGAGACCTATGACGTACTAGCGAAGAGTAGTGTTTGGAATGTCAAGGATACCAGTATTAAATAATGCATTCGAGAAAATGTAGGTATATGTTCGACAGAATGGGAAAATATTTAATCAAGAGGTATGGCTGATGTAAATGGATCGTGCCTAGTGCAACGAATCCGGTCTGACCTTGGAATAGGAAGAAAAACATCCTGAACCAACAGCCAAGGGGCTGAAGGGAAAACCGGAGTCCCTGGAGAAAAAACCCTTAGTCAGACGCAGCTGGGCCTGTCTTGTGAAAGGAGAAATGACACAGATTGAATTTGAAATAAAAATTAAAATAAAAATAAAGATAAAAAGGGATATGTGCAGCTGCAAAGCCAATACCTCACTGGGATGGGAAAATGGTGATAATATGGTCTATTTCAGTAAATCATCATCTAAATAAAACATACATGGACTCAAGGGCACATTAAAAAAAGACAATAGTATGCATAAAATCATCCAAGCAGTATAAACATAAATTCTGCATGACAAGAAATGTTATACGTATACATTTGAGCGAATACATACGCATACACATACACACCAAGGTAAAAGTACATGCATGCAAAGCCATGTCCAGATAAAAGTACATGAAGTGGCATGATACTGAATTCAGCTGAAGAAATCTTTATGGTTTGACATTGAGGCCATGTGGCTTGCGCATTCCAAGTTTATCTATAAGATGGGATTCTCTGTCTTTCCTGTCTATGGTGCTGTTACTGTATAGAAGCCACAGACCTTTCACTCGGGTGTTGTTGATTGAATGGTCCGACTGGTTGAAATGATTTGAGATAGTTTTATCTCTTTGATGTCGGATATCAGCCAAGTGTTCCTTGAAACGTGTATCAAGGGTACGTCCAGTTTCACCAATGTACAGTTGAAAACATTTAGAGCAGCTGATCAAATAGACAATGTTATAGGTTTGACAGTTAAAATGTTTTGTAATTTTCATGTGCGATTTGGGGCCTCTGACTGTGGTGGCTGAGCACACGAAAGGACATGTCCTGCATTTGGGTTTGTTACATGGAGAGGTTCCTGGAGGTTGGCTGGATGGTTTTCTGAGTCTTGAACAGACCAGCAAGTCACGGAGGTTCGTGTCTCGTTTGCGGACAATTGAAAGAAACTGGTCAAAAATGTCAGCTACAGTAGGACTGGATTGTAGAATGCCAAGTGAGACGAGTATATACAGAATAGCTAGTTGTGTTGTGATTCAGACCTTTTATTATTTATTTACTATACATGTATGTTCCTTTTTTAAAGATAAGATACACACATATGCATGTCATTTACATGTAACCAAGATTATTCCAGTGGTAGGCTGATAAAATACCAGTATAAAATATAGACTAGGTAAAACATAGTCTAGGTAGGGCCTCAGGACCTGGCCAGCTCATGGGTTTATGTGCAGGCTTAAGGCATTGCCATGATCCCACACACTTGGCACCTGTAACGTTAGTGCATGTGGAATTCGTTCCGAGCGCGGAGACGTCATCTTGTGAAACTGAAACTGAAACTGGCATGGTTGGCAATGCAGGATGCTGGTGGACAGGGTGCAGGAGTCAAAGGGTTAATTAAACATTGCAAGACCTTGCCAGCGCTTTGAGATGTGCAGGCTAAAGGAGTCTGCCATATAAGTGCTGGCAGATTTGGGTGGAGCGCGTATCTAATTGTCTGAGTACGATGAATCCATCCTGAACAAATCCACGAACTCCAAACTGCACGACAAGGGAAAATGTCACTCTACAAACCCAGCGACCTTAGGGAAGTGGGAAGTCCTGTATGATGAAGATTGCTAAACTTAGCGTTCAGGCTGAATGCTCCTATGACTTGGCTGGGTTCGTCTTCCTCTCTACTATATACGTGAGACGATCATTCAAGTGCACGCGCACACATACATACTTACTTGTGTATGTATATTACACACACACACAACTATCTCTTTCTGTGTCTCTCTCTTTCTTTCTGTTTTTCTCTGTCTCTGTCTCTCCCTCCCTCTCTTTCTCTCTCTCTGTATGCCTTTGTCTCTGTCCCTCTCTGTCTCACCCTCCCTTTCTTTCTCTCTTTGTCTCTGTCTCTGTGTCCTTCTCTCTGTCTCTGTCTATTTCTCAGTCTCTCTCTGTTCCTTCCCCTCTCTCTGTGTCTCTTTCTCTTCCTTCCTCTCTCTCCCTTTCTCTCGCCCCCCCCTCTCTCTCTCTCACACACATTCTTAATCATATACACGAAATTGCTAAATATGTTCATGCAAACGGTGACACATGCATACACACACACACACACACACACACTCTCTCTCTCTCTCTCTCTCTTTCTCTCTTTCTCTCTTTCTCTCACACACACGCAATACACACACAAAGACACACACACAACACACACAGTTACACACACAAACAAAACACACAACACACAGACATATACACACACAAACACACACACACACAACAATTTACACACACACACACACACACACACACGCACACACACAACACACACACACGCACACCACACAACACACACACACACACACGCACACACACACACACAAACACACACACAAACACACACACACACGCAGACAACACACACACACCACCACATACCACCACTATCACCACACACACTCTCTACACATTATTACGCCTCTTCATAAACACTCTTTCCGTCGCCATTGAGAACAGACAGAGGTTTGTGTTCACAGGAAACGTCCCTGTCCGTCCAAGCTTACTACTACAAACCCTTCAATTTAAGTTACAGCCAGTGTTTGCTCTTGGTATTACATTATACTCGGAGCCTGAAGCATTGACCTCCCGTGCAAACCAACCCAGTGTGTGGCCCGCGGAACAGTCGTGGTACGTACTGTACATGTATTTGTAATTCAAATAGTATTCCTGCTAGTTGTCTAACCTTTCACAAGTCTGTGTGTGGTTGTTGTGTGTGTGTGTGTGTGTGTGTGTGTGTGTAGTGTGTGTGTGTGTAGTGTAGTGTGTGTGTGTGTGTGTGTGTGTGTGTGTGTGTGTGTGTGTGTGTGTGTAGTGAAATAACAATGTTTGGGGTTGGTAACACTGCTGACTTAATGTTTAGTCTCTTCAGTGTGATTTCAGAGGACACCCTGACATACTTTTTTTGCGTGCAATTCTCTTCAGCTCCTTCAGGGGAATAAAGAAGCAGTTTTAGGTAATTTAGGCCAGTTAGTGTATTTACAGTCTATGTATATCGTGTACTTATTTATGTTTCTACATTTTATTCAGGTTGTTTGCTTTTTTTTCAAATTAGAGAAAAATTAGACGGAATGGTCGATGCCAGAGTCATATCCTTAGATCGTCTGCATGAATGCATTGATATAGATGTTTGTGCTTGATTTTCATTTGCAGTTTTTTAAAATCTTTTTGTCAGGGTGAACGAGATGTGCATGCTTTGATAATAATAGTAACAATGATAAGAAGAATTGATAATGATAATAATAGTGATAATAATAACATTGATAATGAGTAATAATAACGATAATAATACTGATAATAATAGTGATAATAATAACATTGATAATGAGTAATAATAACGATAATAATACTGATAATAATAGTGATAATAATAACATGGATAATGAATAATAATAACGATAATAATACTGATAATAATAGTGATAATAATAACATGGATAATGAATAATAATAACGATAATAATACTGATAATAATAGTGATAATAATAACATGGATAATGAATAATAATAACGATAATAATACTGATAATAATAGTGATAATAATAACATGGATAATGAATAATAATAACGATAATAATACTGATAATAATAGTGATAATAATAACATCGATAATGAGTAATAATAACGATAATAATACTGATAATAATAGTATAAAATGGTAAGAAGAATTAATAATGATATAATAATATAGTGATAATAATAACATGGATAATGAATAATAATAACGATAATAATAATGATAATAATAGTGATAATAATAACATGGATAATGATAATAATAACGATAATAATAACGATAATAATAATAAATTCCTCTGAACCCCTCAGTGGCATTGCCTGAGTCATAGTGCTAGGTAGTCCTGGCCTATGGACATAAGCCTGCTTATTTCGAATATGGACCTAAGCTGGTTATTTCAAACTATGGACCATAAGCCTGGCTATTCAGAACCTAGGACCCTAACTGGTTATTCAGAACTATGGACCATAAGCTGGTTATTTCAAAATATGGACCCCTAACCTGGTTATTTCAGACCTATGAACCTTACCTGGCTTATTCAACCTATGGACCCTAAGCTGGCTTTTTAGAACTTGGCCCCAAGCGGCTTATTTAGAACCTATGGACCTAAGCCTGGCTTATTTAGAACCTATGGACCCTAAGCCTGGCTTATTTCAGAACTATGGACCCTTAAGCCTGGCTTATTTCAGAACCTATGGACCCTAAGCCTGGTTATTTCAGAACCTATGGACCCTAAGCCTGGCTTATTTCAGAACCTATGGACCCTAAGCCTGGCTTATTTCAGAACCTATGGACCCTTAAGCCTGGCTTATTTCAGAACCTATGGACCCATAAGCCTGGCTTATTTCAGAACCTATGGACCCTAACCCTGGCTTATTTCAGAACCTATGGACCCTAAGCCTGGCTTATTTCAGAACCTATGGACCCTAAGCCTGGCTTATTTCAGAACCTATGGACCCCTAAGCCTGGCTTATTTCAGAACCTATGGCCCCTAAGCCTGGCTTATTTCAAAACCCTTTTGGACCCTTAAGCTGGCTTATTTCAGAACCTATGGACCTTAAGCCTGGCTTATTTCAGAACCTAGGACCCTAAGCCTGGCTTATTTCAGAACCTATGGACCCTTAAGCCTGGCTTATTTCAGAACTATGGACCCCTAAGCCTGGCTTATTTCAGAACCTATGGACCCCTAAGCCTGGCTTATTTCAGAACCTATGGACCCCTAAGCCTGGCTTATTTCAGAACCTATGGACCCCTAGGCCTGGTTATTTCAGAACCTATGGACCCATAAGCCTGGCTTATTTTAGAACCTATGGACCCATAAGCCTAGGCTTATTTCAGAACCTATGGACCCTTAAGCCTGGCTTATTTCAGAGATAAGACTTCAGACGGCTTTTCCAATTTCTGAGTTTTCTGTTTTTGTTTTTGTTCTTGTTTTGTTTTGTTTTATTTACTTGCATGATTAATCGTATTGTTTTATGGCGTTGTGATGTATAGGTACGTGTTTGAGCATGTGTTGATTGTTATGTGTTAGTCACATTCGTTGTTTATCGTTTATTATTTTGTTACTTTTTTCCCCTTTGAGGTGGACGATAGATGAAAAAGGCATTATGTAAATCATGTTGATAGGCAAGGAGGCTATGTGTAGTATTGGTTTGTGATGTGAGACAGGTTTATGTTTGGTGATAGGTTATGTTTCCATTCGGTTCCTTTGTTTAAAGATAAACTACACAGTGTAGCCCAGATTGTTCCAGCGCCCAGACCGATAGAAATACTACATGTAGTAAAAGATACAAATCCCACAGGCTAGGTAGGGCCATAGGACCTGGCCAAGTCATGGGTTTTTGTGCAGGCTTAAGGTTTGTGCCATGACCATTTTGGATCTTCCCCATCACATGGCATCACTGGCATCAGGATATATGGAATTCATTCCGAGGATGGAGACACCATTTTGAAAAACTGAAACTGAAACTGAAACGTAACTGTGTGTGATTTTTAACAAGATTTGGTTCACATGTTTCTTTCAACAAGCAGACATCCCCCATGGGGATGCTGGAGGGAGGGGGGGGGTGTCTTTCAGTATAAATAGTATCCCCACAACATTCTAGACATTCTGTGCTAGAAATTGTCTTTTCTGTCACTGTCTTTGTTTTTTCTGCCTTGCTCCTTTGCGTTCTGTCATTTCTTTCTATCATCATCTGCCTTGGTGGTCCAAACACCTGTATGTGTTCAATGAAGTCTTACATACTTTTTCTTAGGATTGATAATTGGGTCATGTATTAAGTGCATTTTTGGCTCTGAGGAGGTGGGATGTGCGGAAGCAATTTTAGATAATTTATACCCGTTTTGATAAATGGTTTGGTGTCCTTAGTTATGTTTCAATTGTATTCAGGTGTGTTTTGTTTTAAATCCCTATGTGCGGTAAATTGGACGGAATGGTCAACGCCAGGGGCATGTCCTTTCGATTATGTGCACGAATCTGTTGATATGTGTACTTCATTTTCTTTTCGTTTTTCTGTTCTGTTTTTTCCTGTTGAAGTTTTGTATGTTTGAGATAGTTATAGCCTGATATGGCTCTACGCAATCGGCTGGGCTTTAAACAACAATAACAATAACAAGCAGACATAAGTTTGTCCCTGGTTCTGTCACTTTGCATGCCATGTCCTGATCTTGTGGTGACCTTAGTTCATTGCTTGCTTGTCTGAAGACAGGAGCCAGAAAAAAAAACACACACACAAAAAAAGAATAAGAACGTAGTCGGAGCAGAAGGGAAGTTTCAGTCTTTTTCTCCTAATTTTTGTATCTGGTGTTTGTTTGTTTGTTTGTGATCTTACGCTTGACAAAGGCCACTTGGCTGAAAATGTGTGCCTGTCTTGTCTTGTTGTATTAAATACGCGTTCTCGTTCCTTTTTCGTTTTTTTCTGGTTCCTGTTTGCTTGATTGCAGGCAGTCACACTTGTTTTGGATTGCCTGAAGTCAGTTAAAGTTGGGATTGTTGGTGTCATTGGTCCATGGAGGCTGTCGTGTGAGGTTTGTGATGGTAGTATTTGTACGGGGGAGGGGGGGGGGACTCTCACACACTTTGTGCTGCAACTCAGCGATTCCTGTCATTAGTACGGGGCTCGACAGGCATCATATTTCGTATGCTGGATGAAAAGGGCGCTGTTGAAATCCACCACCAAAATTCTCTGGTAGCAGTGCAGAGCGATCTTGGTGGGTGGCTCTATAGTAGCTTGACAGGACTGGCTTCTAGTGATTCTTCTGCTTCTAAGAGTTTGGCTGAAAGAACTTGGGGCTGGTGGTGTCTGGACAGCTGCAGCGAGCATTGTGGGATCAAAGTCAATCAATGGTCAATGAAGCAGTGTAGATTGGGGCATCGTTTTATTGTTCTTGTTGTTATTGTTGTTTAAAGTCAGCTGACTACATAGAGCAACATCAGGACTATAACCACTTCAAAACACACAATACTTCACCAGGAAAAAAAAGGAAAATAAAATTAAGTACACATATCAATGCATTCGCGTACGTAATCTAAGGAGATGCCCTGGCGTTGACCACTCCATCCAATTTATCACACAGGGGATTTAAAAAACATACCTAAATGCAAGTTAATTTTAAGCATACTAAGGGCACTAAAAAATGGAATGTGATTGATTTGGTTCAGTTTTTACGTCGGCACCCACCTCAGGGATATGGCCGACGGGGATAACCATCCCAGGGAAGTAGGGGAAGGGGGACCTATCTAATCCTATACTGACACCACCAGAACAACAGGAAACCAATCAAAGGAAACAATGATGCTGACATAAGTATGTACTGGGATGTTCCAGTATTTCGACAGACATGGTTGACACTGTGAAAACATTGACCCAACGACCTACTGGTTGTTGGAACATGGATTTTCATAAACGTTTTGTGTTGTTAATAAGAATTTGAATCCTTCAAACGTTTAAGAGCGTCAAAGATTAAGGTGACGTCTACGCAAAACGTGCATCCAAATGTTGCCATGGATCAATCTGTAGGACGGTTGCAATAGACGCTGACCAAAGCAGGAACATGGGCCCAGTTTATGTCATGGTTCCAGATATTTAATTACAATCTGAGTAATTGTAGTGCAGTGTTCTTTTCTATTTTTTTTTTTAATCAACGCTTTTCATTCGATAAGACGATCCTCTTCTCCCTTTGTATCTCACCAGATGATAACAGATCACTTGTAATACGCCAACACAGGAACCTTACATGCTCGTAGCACACAGACACATAGACTGACACACATGCAACACACACACACAAACACAACACACACAACACACACACACACACAGACACACACCACACACACACACACACACGCAATCACACTAATTGTAAGTGCAGTGTTTGGACTGTTCTGTTTATATGTCACATCAACACAACACACACAACACAACACACACACACGCACCACACACATACACAACACACACGCACACACACACACACGCACACAGCACACACACACACACACAACGCACACACACCACACACACCACACACACAACACGCACGCACAGCACACACACACACACGCACACACACACACACACGCACACACACACACATATACACACGCCACACCACACACACACACACACACACACGCCACACACACACACACACACACATGCACACACACACAGACACACACACGCACACACACACACACACACGCACACCACACACACACACGACAAGACACACACACACACACACACACACACACACACACACACACACACTACAGTGTGCACAATGACACAAACACACATCTTAGTTGCCAGAGGCATGGCACCCACGCCCTAACACACACACACACGCACGCACACACACACACACACACACACACACAACACACACACACACCACACACACACTACAGTTTGTGCAAAATGACCAGAAACGGCATCTTTAGTTGTCAAGGGGCCATGGCACCACCCTGGCCCTTGAGCCCTGATCACACGCTGTGATAGACATTCCAGTGTCAGCAAGCAACTGACACGGTCTTTCCTTCTTTACATCTGTTATAAAAGTGGTGATTTTTCGCTCTTGTTGAAAGCAATTTACAAATAAGTCAAGGTTTTGTCAGCATCCATGTTTTGTCAAGTAAAAGTTCTGTCTCTTGACACTGTCTGGACGAAAATGAAAAATTCGACCCTAATCGTTTGTGATTTATTTGCCTTGATTTTAAGTTACTGCCAGTATTGCTCAGTGAAATTAACGTGAAGTAGACGATGTTGAGAGTGGGGCATATTGAATAGGCCTACTGAGGTGAAGTGAAATTATTTGCCTATGACTGTTGAACCGACTGCTCTCTCTCTGTCTGTCTCTGTCTCTGTCTCCTGTTTCTGTCTCTGTCTCTCTCTTCACACTGAGAAAGCTGAAAATCACAATAGCTGAACACAAGTGAGTTATTCACTCTGTTGGTGATACGAACTTGTCAATATGAAACAGGATTTTGTGTTGCATTGTCTTTCTTCCTGTACCATAGAAACAATAGATGTGGGACGCACTGTACTTGTAACCATGTCATTGTTTCCAACAATCTGATATTTCAGATGTGATACACTTGCCAACACTTCCATAACATGTAAAATTGGCCTACGAAGATATTTCCTTCTCTCGCTTTCGGCCCATTGGACAGTTTCCTGCAGCAGGGATGCCTGCCACGCTAACGGAAAATCCATTCGTTTCTGATCACTTACCATGGTCACATCTCATCTGTTTATTCCCCGTCAGATAGTCTTGACTGGACCTGATACTGTTTACAAAAGGAAAACAGCACTGTCCAAGATAGGACCCTGGTACTGCTAATGAAGGAAGTGACACTGTCTCAGATCATGCCATGGATAGTGTTGAGGAATAAAACATCTGCGTGACATCTTGTTAGTGATGAGAAGCCATTACAGACTCCTGGAAAGTAACACACATGTGAAGAGAGAGAGAGAGAGAGAGAGAGGAGAGAAGAGAGGAGAGAGAAGAGAGAGAGAGAGAGAAGAGAGGTGTCAGATAAGAACTATAGGACAAAATGCCACACTCGTGTCAGCTTCATGATCCCCTAACACAGAAGTGGCGAAACGCCATGTGTAATATAGTGTACAGACTCGTGTCTATCGTTTCCTTTAACCAAAAACAAGAATACATTTGCAAATATTTTTTTAGTGACAACAAATATGTCGTTCTTATCCCACCTTATTTAGCAAAATTTTAAATACTGTAATGCTTACCAGGATCAACCGGTGTAGTGACTTGCGAGAATGATGGCAACACATTCTGTGACATCGAATACATTTGAATGACATTTTCTTTGTTAGTACAGACATACAGGCACAGCTTGGACGTTGTCGATATGTATAAAACCTTGCTTTTTAAAATGTGTGAATGTACCTTTCTTACATCTGTTTGTCATAGTATTCTCACAAGTGGGTCCAAATTGCCAACATAATATTCTGCATTCACCGACAAACACAATGGAACATAATACATAATGTCAATTATATTTGGCTGCAGTAAAGAGTATGCTTGAATTAAATATAAGATCTACTTTTTTAGAGTGATAAACCTGTTGTTTCTGTTCGTCAATACTGATGTAACCTTATCAAAAGGCACTGAAGGTGAACAGAATCGATTGTGTCCGAGTGCCCCACTCTGATATGCATGTATTAAGCGACTCAAGCATCAAAAAAAATCACAATGGCAAAACATAAATAAGTAAAACAAAAAAAAAAACTAAAACACTTCGAGTGCTTAGTGTGCTCTTGCCAAGTTAGACAAGTCAAGTGGCCAACTTCGTGAAGGTGGGGTACTTAACTTGCGTCGCTCTCCTCACTCGAATTAAGCGGAAACCATCTGTGGGATGTGATAAGTGATCATCAATATGTATGACAATGTCTTGAAGATTGTAGCATCTCTCTCTCGAACACAAGAAAAGAGAATGGAAACGGTCTGTACAAGGTGAAACATCGTGTCAGTTAAGTTGTCGCTCTACAGTGAGGTAATGATATCGCGTCTCTCTCCTTCCCTGCCGAGGTGGAATTTTTGTGCTTAAGTGAAGACGCTTTCTGAAGTGTTAAATTTTGTGAATAGTTCAATAGTTTAAATACCTCAGAAGCTTAGCTAGAACGTTGAAAATTACGGGGAAAAAAAAACCCTGAGATCATGACAAAATCGCTCTACTCCCTGAAATTAAGCCAGTTTTGTGCAGGATGCAGTAGCGTAGTCTATTAGATTAATCTGGTCGTGTTTGGTATCATTTTAATGCTACTTGTATCGGCAACACGGTCATTTACATATCAGACAGACTGTCAAAAGGCGCTGTAAAATCTAAGATATATAGCAACTAACTCATTTTTCGTCCTTCCACTGCACAACCGCTATCAGCAGGCGTGATGTGCATGGTCTTGCCCTCCCCGCTGAAATAAGGTCAGGTCACAGCTTGGGGCTTCTGCAACTAAAGAGTCGGATTGGAACAGCCATGAGTGGTGGTAGTGATAGAGCAGCAGTAGTGGTAGTGATAGAGCAGCAGTAGTGGTAGTGATAGAGCAGCAATAGTGGAGTGATAGAGCAGCAGTAGTGGTAGTGATAGAGCAGCAGTAGTGGTAGTGATAGAGCACAGTAGTGGTGGTAGTGATAGATCAGCAGCAGTAGTGGTGGTAGTGATAGATCAGCAGCAGTAGTGGTGGTAGTGATAGATCAGCAGCAGTAGTGGTGGTAGTGATAGATCAGCAGCAGTAGTGGTGTAGTGATAGATCAGCAGTAGTAGTGGGGTGGTAGTGATAGAGCAATAATAGTGGTAGTGATAGAGCAGTAATAGTGGTAGTGATAGAGCAGTAATAGTGGTAGTGATAGAGCAGCAGTAGTGGTAGTGATAGAGCAGTAATGAGTGTGGTAGTGATAGAGCAGTAGTAGTGGTAGTGATAGAGCAGTAATAGTGGTGAGTGATAGAGCAGTAGCAATGTAGTGGTAGTGATAGAGCAGTAGAATAGTGGTAGTGATAGAGCAGTAATAGTGGTAGTGATAGAGCAGTAGTAATAGTGGTAGTGATAGAGCAGTAATAGTGGTTGTGATAGAGCAGTAATAGTGGTAGTGATAGAGCAGTAATATGTGGTAGTGATAGAGCAGTACATAGTGGTAGTGATAGAGCAGTAATAGTGGTAGTGATAGAGAGCATATAGGTGGTAGTGATAGAGCAGTAATAGTGGTAGTGATAGAGCAGTCAATAGTGGTAGTGATAGAGCAGTAGATAGTGGTAGTGATAGAGCAGTAGTAGTGGTAGTGATAGAGCAGTAGCATAGTGTGGTAGTGATAGAGCAGTAATAGTGGTTAGTGATAGAGCAGTACATAGTTGGTAGTGATAGAGCAGTCAATAGTGAGTGGTAGTGTATGAGAGCAGTAGTAGTGGTAGTGATAGAGCAGTAGCATAGTGGTAGTGATAGAGCAGTAGCAATAGTAGTGGTAGTGATAGAGCAGTAGTAAGTGTGTAGTGAATAGAGCAGTGTAGTGGTAGTGATAGAGCAAGAGCAGTGGTAGTGAGAAGAGCATAGAGGAGGTAGATAAGATAGTAATAGTAGGTAGTGATAGAGCAGTAGCAATAGTGTAGTACTGATAGAAACAGTAGCAATAGTATGGTAGTGATAGAGCATAGCAATAGTGGTGGTAGTGATAGAGCAGCAATAGTGGTAGTGATAGATCAGTAGATAGTGGTGGTAGTGATAGAGCATAGCAATAGTGGTGGTAGTGATAGAGCAGTAGTAATAGTAGTGGTAGTGATAGAGCAGTAGCAATAGTGGTGTAGTGATAGAGCAGTAGCAATAGTGGTGGAGTGATAGAGCAGTAGCAAAAGTGGTGGTAGTGATAGAGAGTAGCAATAGTGGTGGTAGTGATAGAGCAGTAGCAATAGTGTGGTAGTGATAAGCAGTAGTAATAGTGTGGTAGTGATAGAGCAGTAGCAGTATAGGTGGTAGTGATAGAGCAGTAGCAATAGTGGTGGTAGTGATAGAGCAGTAGCAATAGTGGTGTTAGTGATAGAGTAGTAGCAATAGTGGTGGTAGTGATAGAGCAGTAGCAATAGTGGTGGTAGTGATAGAGCGAGCAGTAGTGGTGGTAGTGATAGAGCAGTAGATAGTGGTGGTAGTGATAGAGCAGAGCAATATGGTGGTAGTGATAGAGCAGTAGCAATAGTAGTGGTAGTGATAGAGCAGTAATAGTGTGTAGTGATAGAGCAGCAATAGTAGTGTAGTGATAGAGCAGTAGAATAGTGGTGGTAGTGATAGAGCATAGCAATATGTGGTAGTGATGAAGCAGAATAGTGGTGGTAGTGATAGAGCAGTAGCAATAGTAGTGGTAGTGATAGAGCGGTAACAATATTGGTGGTATGATAGAGCAGTAGCAATAGTGGTGGTAGTGATAGAGCAGTAGTAATAGTGGTGGTAGTGATAGAGCAGCAATAGTAGTGGTAGTGATAGGCAGTAGTAATAGTGGTGGAGTGATAGAGCAGTAGAATAGTGGTGTAGTGATAGAGCAGTAGCAATAGTAGTGTAGTGATAGAGCAGTAGCATAGTGTGTAGTGATAGAGCGTAGTAATAGTGGTGGTAGTGATAGAGCAGTAGCATAGTGGTGGTAGTTATAGGGCAGTAGCAATAGTGGTGTAGTGATAGAGCAGTAGCAATAGTGTGGTAGTGATAGAGCAGTAGCAATAGTGGTGGTAGTGATAGAGCAGTAGCAATAGTGGTGGTAGTGATAGAGCAGTCAGAAGTAGTGGGTAGTGATAGAGCAGTAGTAATAGTGGTGGTAGTGATAGAGCAGTAGCAATAGTGGTTGTAGTGATAGAGCAGTAGCATAAGTGGTAGTGATAGAGCATAGCACATGGTGTAGTGATAGAGCAGCATAGTTGTGGTAGTGATAGAGCATAGCAATAGTGGGTAGTGATAGAGCAGTAGCAATAGTGGTGGAGTGATAGAGCAGCAATAGTGGTGGTAGTGATAGAGCAGTAGCAATAGTAGTGTATGATAGATCGGTAGCAATAAGTGGGTAGTATAGAGCAGTAGCAATAGTGGTGGTAGTGATAGAGCAGTAGTAATAGTGGGGTAGTGATAGAGCAGCAATAGTAGTGGTAGTGATGGAGCAGTAGTGATAGTGGTGGTAGTGAAAGAGCGTAACAATAGTAGTGTAGTGATAGAGCAGTAGCAATAGTAGTGGTGTAGTGATAGAGCAGTAGTATAGTGGTGGTAGTGATAGAGCAGTAGTAATATGTGTGGTAGTGATAGAGCAGTAGCAATAGTAGTAGTGGTAGTGATAGAGCAGTAGTAATAGTGGTGGTAGTGATAGAGTAGTAATAGTGGTGGTAGTGATGAGCATAGCAATAGTAGTGGTATGATAGAGCAGTAGCAATAGTGGTGGTAGTGATAGATCAGTAGTATATGGTGGTAGTGATAGAGCAGTAGTATAGTGGTGGTAGTATAGAGCAGTAGCAATAGTAGTGGTAATGATAAAAGAATAGCAATAGTGGTGGGAGTGATAGAGCAGTAGCAAAAGTGGTGGGTTGGATAGAGCAGTAGTAATAGTGGTGGTAGTGATAGAGCATAGCAATAGTAGTGGTAGTGATAGAGCAGTAGGAATAGTGGTGGTAGTGATAGAACAGTAGTAATAGTAGTGTAGTGATAGAGCAGTAGCAATAGTAGTGGTGGTAGTGATAGAGCAGTTGCAATAGTGGTGGTAGTGACAGAGCAGTAGTAATAGTAGTGTAGTGATAGAGCAGTAGCAATAGTAGTGGTGGTAGTGATAGAGCAGTAGTAATAGTGGTGGTAGTGATAGAGCAGTAGTAATAGTGGTGGTAGTGATAGAGCAGTGCCATAGCACTGAAACTGCCCTACTACACATTCTCAACAATCTCCTCCTTGCAACTGATACTGGCAAAGTCTCTCCTCACACTCCTTGATCTGTCTGCAGCCTTCGATACCATTGACCATGGTATTCTCCTTTCTAGACTTCATCATACTTTTGGCATCTCTGACATTGCTCTCTCCTTTTTCACTTCGTATTTATCAAACAGAAAACAAACTGTTCTCATCAATGGCACTTACTCTCAACCTGCATACCTGACCTGTGGTGTTCCACAAGGATCTGTCCTTGGCCCTGTTCTTTTCACTCTTTATACCTCCCCCCTGTCCACCATCATCAACTCCCACTCTATAAAACACCACTTCTATGCTGATGACACCCAACTTCAAGATAGTGACTCACCTGATAATATACAGCGCCTGTTGACTCGCACCACTGAGTGTTACTCGGACATTAAGAACTGGATGACACACAATAGACTTCAGCTTAATGACGACAAGACAGAAGCTATCCTCATTGGCACCCGTCAGAAACTTTCCCAGCTGCCTCCTCTTTCTCTCCCATTATGTAACACATCAGTCCCAATTTCTGATTCAGCTAAAAACCTTGGTGTCTGCATTGACTCTACCCTGTCCATGAACAACTTTGTTTCTCAAACTGCCAGATCTTGCTACTATCATCTCCATCGTATAAGCCTGATCAGGAAGTATCTCTCTGTCGAAACAACTGCAAAACTCGTTCTCTCCTTCATAATGTCTCGCATTGACTATTGCAATTCACTCCTGTCTGGTCTTCCTGCCTCCACCATTCACATCCTACAGCGCATTCAAAACAATGCTGTACGCCTTGTACTCAAAAAGAAAAAAGCTGACCACATATCTCCTCTCCTGGCACAACTTCACTGGCTCCCTGTATCAAAGCGCATACAGTACAAACTAGACACCATGTGCTACAAAAGCCTCAATAACGCAGCCCCCGATTACCTGTCAAGCCTACTTGAGATCTATGTTCCCTCACGTACCCTCCGCTCTGCCTCCGATCCTCTGACTTTTCGCTTTCCACGCACTAAGCTCAATACCTATGGTCCACGAGCCTTCTCTGTTTCTGGTCCACTCTCCTGGAACAAACTTCCTCTCTCAGTCCGTCAGCAACCTACTTTTGCCTCCTTCAAGTCCGCTCTCAAAACTCACCTTTTCTCCTCTGCATAAAATCCTAACCTCACTCAACCCCCTCTGCAGCCTGTCTCCGCTCGGAGGGGAATCACTTTGTTTTAATATATAATTGTATATGATGTGCTCTCTGTGGTTTTCCATTGGTTTTATTCTTGCTTTTATTGCTTTTATTCTTTTCTCCCCATTTGTGGCCATGCATGTGTGTGTGTGTGTGTGTGTGTGTGTGTGTGTGTGTGTGTGTGTGTGTGTGTGTGTGTGTGTGTGTGTGTGTGTGTGTGTGTGTGTGTGTGTGCGTGCGTGTGTGTGTGTGTGTGCGTGCGTGCGTGTGTGCGTGTGTGTCTTTTCGGCGCTTGGATTTGATTTTGTCGAGATTTGCGCTGTATAAATGTTGTAATTATTATGTATGCATGTGCGTACGTATGTATGTATGTATGTATGTATGTATGTATGTATGTATACGCTTAGATTTATGTATGTATGTATGTATGCATGTATACGCTCAGCTTAGATTTATGTATGTAAGTATGTAAGCATGTATGTATGCATGTATACGCTCATATGTATGTAGGTATGTATGCATGTATACGCTCAGCGCTTAGATTTGATTTTGTCAAGATTTTGCGCTATATAAATAAAATATATTATTATTATTATAGTAGTGGTAGTGATAGAGCAGTAGCAATAGTGGTGGTAGTGATAGAGCAGTAGTAACAGTGGTGGTAGTGATAGAGCAGTAGCAATAGTGGTGGTAGTGACTGAGCAGTAGTAACAGTAGTGGTAGTGATAGAGCAGTAGCAATAGTGGTGGTAGTGATAGAGCAGTAGCAATATTAGTGGTAGTGATAGAGCAGTAGCAATAGTGGTGGTAGTGATAGAGCACTAGTAATAGTAGTGGTAGTGATAGAGCAGTAGCAATAGTGGTGGTAGTGATAGAGCAGTAGCAATAGTGGTCGTAGTGATAGAGCAGTAGTAATAGTGGCGATCCTGTCGTGGTGGACGTCGCCACCGTCTTTGGCACAACCTGCCTCCTGCCCGACGCCACTTTTCGTCTCCTGCTTCTTCTTCTCCTCCACTGCCCCTGCCCTCGACCTCGCTACTGCAAGCTTCGTCTCCTCCTCTGCCGTCTTCGCCTTCGCCTTCTGTCCTGATGGTGCCGCCTTCGCCTTCTGTCCCGCCGGTGCCGCTTTCGCCTTCTGTCCCGTCGGTGCCGCCTTCGTCGCCACCTCGGCCGCCATCATATGACTGTGATAGGCTGAAACTATGCCTTTTTAATGCTCAGTCAACATGCACTGATGGCAAAGCCGAAGTCATTGTTGATTTTATCGCAGATGAGCATGTTGACATTGCTTTTATCACAGAGACATGGCTTAACCCCCTTGGTCACGAACCTATACATGCTAGCCTCACTCCGAGTGGTTACAGGCTTGCTTCTTTCCATCGCTCATCCCGAGGTGGCGGTATCGCCATCCTCTACAACGACTCACTCCATTCCCGCCTATCTTTCTCGCAGTCTCTGCCTTTCTCCCATCCTTCTTTCGATCACGTTGAAGTATCTTTCCAATCCACCCCTCACCCCATCACCTTCTCCTGTGTCTATCGACCCCCACCTAGCTCTGCCAACAAACTCACCACATCCACGTTTCTCTCTGACTTTGACCAATTGCTTGACCACTACTGCCTCTTACCTGGAAATCTCATCATTCTAGGTGACATCAATGTCCACTATGACAACACTCACCGTTATGACACAAGACATATCATCAACTCTCTGTCCAATCACAATATGACTCAACACATTTCTGAACCAACCCATCAAAAAGGTCACATTCTTGACTGGATCATTTCTCGTGATCACCACAATTCCGCTACTGACAACTGCTTAGTTCTTTCTACCCGTCTAACTTCAGCCCTTCCATCTGACCACTTTGCAATTCTCTGTTCTCTCGACATTTCTCCTCCTTCCCGTACCATGCGCACAGTGACTCGACGCAATCTCAAATCTATCGACCTCTCCACATTTTCATCTGATGCCTCCCGTCTCCTTTCTGAAAAGTCACATAACCTTGCCGATGAATTCTATACTACTCTCCACCATCTTCTGGACACTCATGCTCCAGCCACAACCCGTGTTTTACCTGACCGCCCCCCTACCCCCTGGCTCACTCATGAGATCGCCTGTGCAAAACGTGCCCGCCGCAGAGCAGAGCGCCGCTGGCGCAAATCCAAACTCACTGTACACAGGCAACTTTTCCAAGCCTCTAAAACAAAAGTATCCACCCTCATTGCATCAGCAAAAACAAGCTATTTCCAAACCAAAATCCTGAATGCCTCTTCTTCAAAAGAACTCTTTACAACCATGAATCATCTCCTTGGCACACGAAAAGATTTACCTCTCCCAACAAAACATACAAATGAAGAACTCCCATCTGTATTCTCCAACTATTTCACCACCAAAATACAAACTCTTCGTGACAGGCTTGACAGGACACCCTGCCACCTGACCCTTCCTTCTCTGGCACACCTCTTACTACTTTTACCCCAGTCTCACAAGAAGAAATTCTCAACACAATCAGATCCATGTCGTTCAAAAACCTGCGAACTGGATCCTCTTCCAGGTTCTCTCTACGCCGACTGTCTCCCTACTCTCCTCCCATTCATCACTGACATCATCAACACTTCTCTTCAAACTGGAATTGTCCCAGATTCTTTCAAGTCTGCTATTGTTCACCCTCTCCTCAAGAAACACAATTTAGACCCAAATGAACTGAAAAATTACCGGCCTATCTCTAATCTCTCTTTCTTGTCAAAACTCCTTGAAAAAGTCGTCCTCAACCAGCTGAACTCTCACCTGTCTGCCAACAATCTCCTCAATCCTTTCCAGTCAGCCTACCGCCAGTGCCATAGCACTGAAACTGCCCTACTGCACATTCTCAACAATCTCCTCTTTGCAACTGATACTGGCAAAATCTCTCTCCTCACACTCCTTGATCTGTCTGCAGCCTTTGATACCATTGATCATGGTATTCTCCTTTCTAGACTTCATCATACTTTTGGCATCTCTGACATTGCTCTGTCTTGGTTCACTTCATACCTATCAAACAGAAAACAAACCGTTCTCATCAATGGCACTTACTCTCAACCTGCATACCTGACCTGTGGTGTTCCACAAGGATCTGTCCTTGGCCCTATTCTTTTCACTCTTTACACCTCCCCCCTGTCCACCATCATCAACTCCCACTCTATAAAACACCATTTCTATGCTGATGACACCCAACTTCAAGACAGTGACTCACCTGATAATATACAGCGCCTGTTGACTCGCACCACTGAGTGTTACTCGGACATTAAGAACTGGATGACACACAATAGACTTCAGCTTAATGACGACAAAACAGAAGCTATCCTCATTGGCACTCGTCAGAAACTTTCTCAGCTGCCTCCTCTTTCTCTCCCATTATGTAACACATCAGTCCCAATTTCTGATTCAGCTAAAAACCTTGGTGTCTGCATTGACTCTACCCTCTCCATGAACAACTTTGTTTCTCAAACTGACAGATCCTGCTACTATCATCTCCATCGTATAAGGCTGATCAGGAAGTATCTCTCTGTCGAAACAACTGCAAAACTCGTTCTCTCCTTCATAATGTCTCGCATTGACTATTGCAATTCACTCCTGTCTGGTCTTCTTGCCTCCACCATTCACATCCTACAGCGCATTCAAAACAATGCTGTACGCCTTGTACTCAAAAAGAAAAAAGTTGACCACATATCTCCTCTCCTGGCACAACTTCACTGGCTCCCTGTATCAAAGCGCATACAGTACAAACTAGACACCATGTGCTACAAAAGCCTCAATAACGCAGCCCCCGATTACCTGTCAAACCTACTTGAGATCTATGTTCCCTCACATACCCTCCGCTCTGCCTCCGATCCTCTGACCTTTCGCTTTCCACGCACTAAGCTCAATACCTATGGTCCACGAGCCTTCTCTGTTTCTGGTCCACTCTCCTGGAACAAACTTCCTCTCTCAGTCCGTCAGCAACCTACTTTTGTCTCCTTCAAGTCCGCTCTCAAAACTCACCTTTTCTCCTCCGCATAAAATCCTAACTTCACTCAACCCCCCCCCCCCCCCTCTGCAGCCTGACTCCGCTCGGAGGGAATCACATGGTTATAATATATAATTGTATATGCTATGCTCTCTATAATTTTCCATTGCTTTTATTCTTGCTTTTATTGCTTTTATTCTTTCTCCCCATTTATAGCCATGCGTGTGTGTGTGTGTGTGTGTGTGTGTGTGTGTGTGTGTGTGTGTGTGTGTGTGTGTGTGTGCGTGCGTGTGTGTGCGTGCGTGGTGCGTGCGTGCTTGCGTGTGTGTCTGCTTCAGCGCTTAGATTTGATTTTATCAAGATTTTGCGCTATGTAAATATTGTAATTAATTATTGATTGAGCAGTAGCAATAGTAGTGTAGTGATAAACGAGTAGCAATAGTATTCGTGGTAGTGATAGAGCAGTAGTAATAGTGGTGGTAGTGATAGAGTAGTAGTAATAGTGGTGGTAGTGATAGAGCAGTAGCAATAGTAGTGGTAGTGATAGAGCAGTAGCAATAGTAGTGGTGGTAGTGATAGAGCAGTAGTAATAGTGGTGGTAGTGATAGAGCAGTAATAATAGTGGTGGTAGTGATAGAGCAGTAGCAATAGTAGTGGTGGTAGTGATAGAGCAGTAGCAATAGTAGTGGTGGTAGTGATAGAGCAGTAGCAATAGTAGTGGTGGTAGTGATAGAGCAGTAGCAATAGTAGTGGTGGTAGTGATAGAGCAGTAGCAATAGTAGTGGTGGTAGTGATAGAGCAGTAGCAATAGTAGTGGTGGTAGTGATAGAGCAGTAGCAATAGTAGTGGTAGTGATAGAGCAGTAGTAATAGTGGTGGTAGTGATAGAGCAGTAGCAATAGTAGTGGTAGTGATAGAGCAGTAGCAATAGTAGTGGTGGTAGTGATAGAGCAGTAGTAATAGTGGTGGTAGTGATAGAGCAGTAATAATAGTGGTGGTAGTGATAGAGCAGTAGCAATAGTAGTGGTAGTGATAGAGCAGTAGCAATAGTGGTGGTAGTGATGCAGTAGCAATAGTGTGTAGTGATAGTGTAGTAGTGATAGGTGTAGTGATAGAGAGTGATAAGTAGGTAGTGTGGTAGAGCAGTAGCAATAGTGGTGGTAGTGATAGCAGTAATAGTGTAGGGTAGTTTAGGCAGTAGAATAGAGTGGTGGTAGTGATAGAGCAGTAAGATAGTGGTGTAGTTAGAGATGCAAATGTGGTGGTAGTGATGAGCAGTAGCAATAGTGGTGAGTGATAGAGCAGAGATAGTGGTGGTAGTGATAGCAGCAATAGTAGTGAGTGATAGAGTAGCAATAGTGTGAGATAGAATAGAATAGTGGTGTAGTGATAAGGTAGCATAGCAATAGTGGTAGTGATAGAGCAGTAGCATAGTGTGGTAGTGATAGAGAGTAGCATGTAGTGGTAGTGATAGAGCAGTAGCAATAGTGGTGGTAGTGATAGAGCAGTAGCAATAGTGGTGGTAGTGAGCAGAGAATAGGTGGTAGTGATAGAGCAGTAGCAATAGTAGTGTGTAGGTGAATAGAGTGTATGATAGAGTAGCAATAGTGGTGGAGTAAGCAGTAGCAATAGTGGTGGTAGTGATAGCAGCATAGTATGTGGTAGTGGTAGAGAGTAGCAATAGTAGTGGTAGTGATAGAGCAGAGCAATGGTGGTAGTGATAGAGCGAGCAATAGTGGTAGTGATAGAGCAGTAGCAATAGTAGGTGGTAGTGATAGGCAGTAGAATAGTGGTGGTAGTGATGAGCAGTAGCAATAGTGTGGTAGTGATGAGCGATAGCATATGTGTGGTAGTGATAGAGCAGTAGCAATAGTAGTGGTAGTGATAGAGCAGTAGCAATAGTGGGGGTAGTGATAGAGCAGTAGCAATAGTGTGTAGTGTAGTGAGTAGTATGTGTTAGTGAAGAAGTAATAGGTGGTAGTGATAGAGCAGCTAGTAGTGTGTGATAGAGAGTAGCAATAGTGGGTGGAGATGAATAGGGTGGTAGAATAATGTGGTGTGTAGAGCTACATGTTAGTAGGGCATGTGGTATATGCAGCATAGGGATTGAGAGCATAGTGTTTTAGCAATGTGGTTGTAGAGACAAGTGGTGATGAGCAGCAGTGTGTGTGAAGGCAAGTGTGTGATAGCGCAGGTGGTTGAGAGTAGTAAGTGGTTTAGGATAGATGTGTGTATGTGACATAGAAAGTGTGGTAGGCGTTGTGGTATAGGGATAGTGGTGTAGGCGTGAATTGTGTTGTAAGCAGATAGGTAGTGATGCAGAGATAGTGTGGAGGGGAATGGTGTAGATGGATAATGTGTGTAGGAGGCAGAAATGGGTGTGAGCAGAGGATGTAAGCAGTGCATGGGTATAGGCATGGATGTGAGCAGTAGCAAAGGGTAGTGTAGTATGCGATGTTGTGAGCAGATTGTGTGTAGGAGTGAGTGGTTGATAGCATGAAGTGTGTAGATGACAGCATGTGTGGTATAGGCTGCGTGGTAGTGATAGAGCAGTAGCAATAGTAGTGGTAGTGATTAGAGCAGCAATGTAGTGGTAGTGATAGAGCAGTAGCAATAGTAGTGGTAGTGATAGAGCAGTAGCATAGTGGTGGTAGTGATGAGCAGTAGCAATAGTAGTGGTAGTGATAGAGCAGAGCAATAGTAGTGGTAGTGATAGAGCGAGTAGCAATAGTGTGTAGTGATAGAGAGTAGCAATAGTGGTGGTAGTGATAGAGCAGTAGCAATAGTAGTGGTATGATAGAGCAGTAGCATAGTGTGTGTAGTGATAGAGCTAGCAATAGTGAGTGGTAGTGATAGAGCAGTAGCAATAGTAGTGGTAGTGATAGAGCAGTAGCAATAGTAGTGGTAGTGATAGAGCAGTAGCATATGGGTAGTGGACAGTGTATAGAGCAGTAGCAATAGTTGGTGGTAGTGATAGAGCAGTAGCAATAGTGGTGGTAGTGATAGAGCAGTAGCAATAGTAGTGGTAGTGATAGAGCAGTAGCAATAGTGAGTGGTAGTGATAGAGCAGTAGCAAGTGTGAGTGTGGTAGTGATAGAGCAGCAGCAATAGTAGTGGTAGTGATAGAGCAGTAGCAAGTAGTGGTGTATGATAGAGCAGAATAGTAGTGGTGGTAGTGATAGGCAGTGATAGATGGTAGTAAGACAATAGTTTGTAGGGTAGTGATAGAGCAGTAGCAATATTGTGGTAGTTGATAGAGCAGTAGCAATAGTAGGTGGTAGTGATAGAGAGTAGCAAATAGTGGTGGTAGATAGAGCAGTACATAGTGTGGTATGATAGAGTAGCAATAGTGGTGGTAGTGATAGAGCAGTAGCAATAGTGTGGTAGTGATAGAGCAGTAGCAATAGTAGTGGTAGTGATAGAGCAGTAGCAATAGTGTGGTAGTGATAGAGCAGTAGCAATAGTGTGGTAGTGATAGAGCAGTAGCAATAGTGGTGGTAGTGATAGAGCAGTAGCAATAGTAGTGGTAGTGATAGAGCAGTAGCATAGTGGTGGTAGTGATAGAGCAGAGCAATGTAGCGTAGTGATAGAGAGCAGCAATAGTGGTGGTAGTGATAGAGCAGTAGCAATAGTGAGTGGTAGTGATAGAGCGTAGCAATAGTGGTGGTAGTGATAGGCTAGCAGCAATAGTAGTGGTGTGTGATAGAGCAGTAGCAATAGTAGGTGGTAGTGATAGAGCGTAGCAATAGTGGTGGTAGTGATAGAGCTAGATAGATAGTGGTGGTAGTGATAGAGCATAGCAATAGTAGTGGTAGTGGATAGAGCATAGCATAGTAGTGTAGTGATAGAGCAGTAGCAATAGTGGTGGTAGTGATAGAGCAGAGCAATAGTGGTGGTAGTGATAGAGCAGTAGCAATAGTGTGGTAGTGATAGAGCAGTAGCAATAGTGGTGGTAGTGATAGAGCAGTAGCAATAGTGGTGGTAGTGATAGAGCAGTAGCAATAGTGGTGGTAGTGATAGAGCAGTAGTAGTGTGGTGGTAGTGATAGAGCAGTAGCAATAGTGTGGTAGTGATAGAGCAGTAGCAATAGTGTGGTAGTGATAGAGCAGTAGCAAGTGTGGTAGTGATAGAGCAGTAGCAATAGTGGTGGTAGTGATAGAGCAGTAGCAGATAGTGGTTGTGTAGTGATAGAGCAGTACAATAGTGGTGGTAGTGATAGAGCAGTAGCAAAGTAGTGGTAGTGATAAGAGCAGTAGCAATGGTAGTGGTAGTGATAGAGCAGCAATAGTGTGGTGTTAGTGATGGGCATGTAGCAATAGTGGTGGTAGTGATAGAGCAGTAGCAATAGTGGTGGTAATGATAGAGCAGTAGCAAATAGTGGTAGTGTAAGCAGTAGCAATAGTGGTGGTAGTGATAGAGCAGTAGCAATAGTAGTGGTAGTTATAGAGCAGTAGCAATATGGTGGTAATGATTAGAGCAGTAGCAATAGTGTGGTAATGATAGAGCAGTAGCAATATGTGGTGTAGGTAATGATAGAGCAGTAGCAATAGTGGTGGTAATGATAGAGCAGTAGCAATAATGGTGGTAGTGATAGAGCAGTGGCAATGGTGGTGGTAACGATAGAGCAGTAGCAATAGTGGTGGTAGTGATAGAGCAGTAGCAATAGTGGTGGTAGTGATAGAGCAGTAGTAATACTGGTGGTAGTGATAGAGCAATAGCAATAGTGGTGGTAGTGATAGAGCAGTAGTAATAGTGGTGGTAGTGATAGAGCAGTAGCAATAGTGGTGGTGGTAGTGATAGAGCAGTAGCAGTAGTAGTGGTGGTAGTGATAGGGCAGTAGTAATAGTGGTGGCAGTGATATAGCAGCAATAGTGGTGGTAGTGATAGAGCAGGAATAGTGGTGGTAGTGATAGAGCAGTAGCAATAGTGCTGGTAGTGATAGAGCAGTAGCATAATGGTGGTAGTTATGGTGGTAGCAATCTTGGAGTCACTCTTGATAACACCCTGTCCTTTGAAAAACACGTCCAGAATGTTTGCAGATTATGCTATCTTGAGATACGCAGAATTTCTTCTATTCGCAATATCCTCTCTGTTGAAGCCACCAAAACTCTCCTCTGTGCCTTTGTTCTCTCTCGTCTCGACTACTGCAACTCCCTCCTCTCGGGCTGTCCTTTCTCTCTCATTCAAAAGCTTCAAAAAGTTCAAAACAATGCTGCTAGGCTCATCTTCAGAAAATCTCGTTCCTCTCATGTCACTCCTCTTCTCAAATCTCTTCACTGGTTACCTGTTGAAAAGAGAATTCGCTACAAGATTGCTTTGTTATGTTTTAAGTCTCTCAACGGTCTTGCACCCCCTTACATCTCTGACCTCCTCCATCTGTACACCCCCTCTCGTCAACTTCGTTCCTCGGCTGATACTCGTACCTTCCGCATACCATCCTGTCGCACTAAAACCTATGGTCAACGCTCCTTTTCCTATCAGGCCCCTGTAATCTGGAATCAGCTCCCTGTCTCTGTTCGCCACTCTGCAACTCTCACTTCTTTCAAGTCCTCTCTGAAAACCCATCTCTTCCAGTCCCTCTCATGATACTTATAAAGACTCTACCACCTAACTTCCCCAAATCCCCCCTTGTTGTCTTTTGAGCCTTGAATGTCGGCTGGTGTGTGTGTGTGTGTGTGTGTGTGTGTGTGTGTGTGTGTGTGTGTGTGTGTGTGGTGTGTGTGTGTGTGTGTGTGTGTGTGTGTGTGTTTGGTTGTGTCTGCGTGATACCTGTAAGCGCTTAGGGCTCTTGTTTTCATCAGATTAGGCGCTATATAAATGCTCTTTATTATTATTATTATTAGTAGTAGTAGTAATAGTGGAGGTAGTGATAGAGGAGCAGCAATAGTAGTGGTAGTAATGGAGCAGTTGCAATAGTGGTGGTAGTGATAGAGCAGTAGCATAGTGGTGGTAGTGATAGAGTAGCAATAGTAGTGGTAGAGCAGTAGCAATGGTAGTGGTAGTGATAGAGCAGCAATAGTAGTGGTGGTAGTGATGGAGCAGTAGCAATAGTGGTGGTAGTGATAGAGCAGTAACAATAGTGGTGGTAATGATAGAGCAGTAGCAACAGTAGTGGTAGTAATAGAGCAGTAGCAATAGTAGAGGTAGTGATAGAGTAGTAGCAATAGTGTTGGTAGTGATAGAGTAGTAGCAATAGTGGTGGTAGTGATAAGAGCAGTAGCAATAGTGGTGGTAGTGATAGAGCAGCAGCAATAGTAGTGGTAGTGATAGAGCAGTAGCAATAGTAGTGGTAGTAATAGAGCAGTAGCAATAGTGGTGGTAGTGATGGAGTAGTAGCAATAGTAGTGGTAGTGATAGAGCAGTAGCAATAGTGTTGGTAGTAATAGAGTAGTAGCAATAGTGGTGGTAGTGATAAGAGCAGTAGCAATAGTGGTGGTAGTGATAGAGCAGCAGCAATAGTAGTGGTAGTGATAGAGCAGTAGCAATAGTGGTGGTAGTGATAGAGCAGTAGCAATAGTAATGGTAGTGATAGAGCAGTAGTAGTAGTGGTGGTAGTGATAGAGCAGTAGCAATAGTAGTGGTATTGATAGAGCAGTAGCATTAGTAGTGGTAGTGATAGAGCAGTAGCAATAGTAGTGGTAGTGATAGAGCAGTAGCAATAGTGGTGGTAGTGATAGAGCAATAGCAATAGTTGTGGTAGTGATGGAGCAGCAATAGTGGTGGTAGTGATGGAGCAGCAATAGTTGTGGTAGTGATGGAGCAGCAATAGTAGTGGTAGTGATAGAGCAGTAGCAATAGTGGTGGTAGTGATAGAGCAATAGCAATAGTGGTGGTAGTGATAGAGCAATAGCAATAGTGGTGGTAGTGATAGAGCAGTTGCAATAGTGGTAGTAGTAATAGATCAGTAGCAGTAGTAGTGGTAGTGATAGAGCAGTAGCAATAGTAGTGGTAGTGATAGTGCAGTAGCAATAGTAGTGGTAGTGATAGAGCAGTAGCATAGTGGTGGTAGTGATAGAGCAGTAGCAGTAGTAGTGGTAGTGATAGAGCAGTAGCAATAGTGGTGGTAGTGATAGAGCAGCAATAGTGGTGGTGGTACTGATAGAGCAGTAGCAATAGTAGTGGTAGTGATGGAGCAGGAGCAACCGATTTTTTTTAAACCTAGCCCTTGAATTACGTATTCTTCTGCATGTCATGTGTATGATTGTTTTTGTTGTGATGCAAGCTCTCTCTCTCTTGGTCTCTCTCTCTCTCTCTTGGTCTCTCTCTCTTGGTCTCTCTCTCTTTGTCTCTCTCTCTCTTGGTCTCTCTCTCTCTCTCTCTCTTGGTCTCTCTCTCTCTCTTGGTCTCTTTCTCTCTCTCTTGGTCTCTCTCTCTCTCTTGGTCTCTCTCTCTCTCTCTCTTGGTCTCTCTCTCTCTCGATCTCTCTCTCAGTCTCTCTCTCTCTCTCTCTCTCTCTCTCTCTCTCTCTCTCTCTCTCTCTCTTTGACACGTCTCTCCTCTCCCTCGTTTGCTTTTAATGCTTACCTTATTCCCTACTTTTCTTTGTTTCTGTGTTCGTAATTTACGTGCCTATTTTTGTTTTGTTCTACCAGAATATAGCTTTTTTTGTTATTATTGTTAAGCTTTCTTTTTATGGTTATTGCTATTACATTTGCTTTATGTGTTTTTGCCTTTACTTGTCATGCTTTAGCAAAACACTTGATTGACTGGCACATGGAAGTCAACATTTTATCATAATTCATTTTCATAACTTCTTTGACATTGTATGTTTTATATAGCTCATGCGTTTTCATTATAATGCTATACTTGACATGCCTTCCCCATCATTCATTTTTATTTGTTTTTAATGCTTCCTTTATCTTCGTTTTGTTCATGTGTTATATTTGATGTCAAAGGGGATTTTGTGTACCTCTTTTATGTTTATTCTTCAACAATCCAATTTCCACATAAATGTTAAATCAAGGAAAACAAATTAATCAAAGTAAGCAATAAACTGATAAAGAAGCGCAAATTATTTTTAACGAATGAAAAAACAAACCAAAGACAAATGAAGGAAATGGGGACAGATGGAAATGGATTGACCAATGAATAAACAAATCGACAAACAAACAAACAAACAACAAACAAACAAAAAAAACAACAACAAACAAACAACTAATTAGCTAACTAACTAACTAAATAAATGGATAAATAAATTCATAAATAGATAAATAGTAAGTCATATAAAAACAATCAACAGAAATAGTAAAGAAATATGCTGCAGCTAATGAATAAATAAATATTGATACAAACGTATGAAGGAAAACAATAAGAATTAGAGACAGCTTATAAAATTCAGTCAAATAAATAGAGGAAATAAAAGATTAAATAGACAAAGGAACCAATAAATAAATAAACAAAAATAGAAATCAACATAAAAAGGATAAATAAACAAATAGATGTATAAATAAACAAATAAATAAATAGAAAAGCAAGTAAATAAATAGATCAATAAATAGATAAATAAACGAACGAATAAATAAATAAATAAGTAATAAATAATAAATAAATAAATAAATAAATAAGTGATAAATAAATAATGAATATAAACTAAATAACAAATAAACAAATAGACAATAATAATAAACAAATAAATAAACAATAGACAAAAATTAATAATGTATAATGAATAAATAAATAGATAAAGAAACAAATAATAAATAGGTAAATAAATAAAAGGATGAATGAATAAACAAAAAATAAGCAAATGAATAAATAAGTGAATAAATTAATAACTAAAATAATAACTAAATAAATAGATAAATAAATTAATAAACAAATAAATAAAACAAATAAACAAATAAATATATAAACAATAAATGATCGATAGGTATACAAATACATAAGTAAAAGGATGAATGAATAAACAAAAAACAAGCAAATAAATAAATGAATGAATAAAATTAAATAAATGATAAAAAATGAATAAATAAATAAATAGATAAATAGATAAATAATTCCATTTGTACAATTGAAATCAAGCCACACAGACAGCATTTAATTCTAAAAAAATGTATCAAACTACTAAAAATGTATCAAACTACTAAAACAAAACAATTGAAATTATTCAACACCAATATAAATTATTCAGTGAATAAGTCTATTAATGTCAGTGCTAGACAACAAAATCAGTCATATTTTCAAAATAAAGACGGTAAATTAACAGCAATAACATCAGCACTTAAACAGCAATAACAATAGACAGAAAACCACAAAGAAAACAACAGATCAATCTCAGACAGAAAAGAAGCCAAAGAAATACGCTTTTAAACCGACTAAGACTGAAAAGCTTGCGACTCAGTCTGTGTGAGAACATGGTCAGTGGGATGTAGTAATAAAGGGACGTCCCCAAATTGCCACAAGCAAAATATGTAGTAATTAGGGGACATTTTTTAAAATTTTGTAATTTATATTTTATACGCAATAGTATACCATTTTAAGCTTATCTTTTTTATTTTGAGCCAATTTACACAGACACCTACACAACACACACACACACACACCTACACACACACACACACATACACACACACACACAAACATGCACACCTGCACAAACACATACACGCACAGTGGAATGTGCACACACACACACACACACACACACACACACACACACACACACACACACAACACACACACACACACACACACACACACACACACACACATATACACACACACACACACCACACACACACACAAACATACACACCTGCACAACACATACACGCACGGTGGAATGTGCACACACACACACACACACACACACACACACACACACACACACACACACACAGAGGCATTTTTCACAATGAAAACTATCATTGATAAAATCAGTACGTTTTACGTCATTGCCATCTCAAGTCTATCAGCAGTACCTAGATCTAGTCGTTCAGTCTTTGCCTAAGATCGACCAACAATAGGGTCCTACACCTTGCGGGACATTTAACTATGAGCCACGGCATAGATTTGTTTTCAATTTGGCATGTCAACAGAAGAGGGATTAGTCTACAAAAACATCCAATTTTCACGAACGTCAATCACTTACCTTCTGAGTTTGCAGCGGTTACAACCAAGTGGTCAGCCAAATGTCCGTCTACTCTCGCGTGACAGCACAAAATGAAAGAATTGCAATCGGAGGCTGCAGTTCCATCTATGTTTTAGCGTCCTAACACGTATTGTTTCGATTAATGATGGTAGATAAATACCAATCACGGGTCCGATACATGGACACCCCTCCCGCGTCAAAGCGCCAGAACGCGTCTCAGTTTTTTATCGAACGCTCGCGGCTGCGCGGAGCCCGGTTTTCTCACGTACCTACATCACTGAATTATGTATCATTTAGCTTTCAAACAAAAAAATGTTGATTTAAAATTACCTATTTTGAAATCCCATGAATACACTTCAAAAGTCTGTTAATTTATTCTAAAATAATTCAACTTAAACCAATTACAACAATGAAAAATTAACACATACCTGAATTAGAGTTACAAGGATGACTAACGGTGTTTCGATGTTAGCAACCGTTGCGGTGAAATTGTTTACGTTGCTATCGTTCCAAGAACACCATGATGAAACTGAAAACTTATTTCCGGTTTTTTCGGAAATCATATTCGTAGCAGACGAAAAATCGAAAAGCCTATTAGAATTTCTTCGACTGGCTACAATATTTTGGAAAGAGCTTATCATATATCGTTTTCTGTTCTCATTGCAGCTGTTTGTTCACAATACATATTTATGATTAATCGTAGATCTTTTCTATCAATATTGAGTCTTTCTAGTTGGTTGATCAATTCTTCATGTCTTACGCGATCGAAAGCCTTGGTATAATCAATAAAGTATAAATAAATATCCGTAGGCCCTATTCATCTCGACTGACCTCTCTATGATAGTTCTGATCGATATCGATATGGCACGTAAACAACGGCCGCCATTTCCAATCTGTTTAGACGTTGTCTACGTCACTTAGGCATGCGAAATCGCATTTGAATTGTTAACCCAGTTTGTGTTTTGAACACACACACACACACACACACACACACACACAATGGGGATCCTATGATGTCTCTGGTGTTGATGGACAAAAACGATGAACAACAGCGATCCTCGAAAGAAAAGGAGAAAACGGCCAGCCAGTCCCTTTGAATTGTTTTTGCGGGCCCCGTTAGCTCAGTTGGTTTGAGCGTCGGATTCACATGCTAACGGTTTGTGGGTTCGAATACCAGGGTGCGCTACATTAAAACTGGCCTCCTCACTGTCCCATCTTAACATCATTGTTGTTCTGATGGTGTTAGTATAGGATTAGATAAGTCCCCCTTCCCCCACTTCTCTGGGATGGTTATCACCGTCGGCCGTATCACCTGAGATGGATGTCGACGTAAAAACTGAACCAAATCGATCAATCACACACACACACACACACACGCGCACGCGCACGCACACACACACGCACAAATACACACACACATATAGGCAGTCATTTCTTATTAAAACAGTATGTTTTTTGTTGTTGTTGTTGTTGTTTTTTCTCAGAAACTGGATGATTGTGGACAATCAACGGACGATGATGATGATGAACTATCCTATGCATATCCTCTCTATGTCATGTGACACTGACACCAGGAAGAATAACGGATTACGATTCACCTCATCCGCGAGGAAAAAAAAAACTTTTCATATTTTGAAATCTCTTTTAGCAATCATTACAACAGTGGAACTATTGATTTAATGCACCGAAGAATACATGAATAAATATGTTTTGTGAGGAAGATTTGATGAATGCACAATGAGTATGTGTTGGAAACTTTGTGCGATTTAGAGAACCTAAATGTATTCGTGCGCTGGGCGTGTCTCCTTCACAGACTAGCCTATATATATCTTAGATGTCTGTGGTCTCCGGAGTTTCGGTTCCGCGTCAGCGTTGTGCTTCAGCTCTGCAGGCCCTACCTTTCAGTTTTTACATTCATAGGGAGAAATTGTTCAGAAGACGTCGTATCGATACTGTAAGTACGTCCATGAAATGGGAATTTGATAATAATAATAATAATATATTTTATTTATATAGCGCAAAATCTTGATAAAATCAAATCTAAGCGCTGAGCGTATACATGCATACATACCTACATACATATGAGCGTATACATGCATACATACATGCATACATACTTACATACATAAATCTAAGCTGAGCGTATACATGCATACATACATACATACATAAATCTAAGCGTAACATACATACATACATACATACATACATACATACATACATACATACATACATACATACATACATACGTACGCACATGCATACATAATAATTACAATATTTATATAGAGCAAATCTCGACAAAATCAAATCCAAGCGCCGAAAAGACACACACACACACACACACGCACGCACGCACACACACGCACACACACACACACACACACACACACACACAACACACACACACAAACACACACACACACACACATGCATGGCCACAAATGGGGAGAAAAGAATAAAAGCAATAAAAGCAAGAATAAAACCAATGGAAAACCACAGAGAGCACATCATATACAATTATATATTAAAACAAAGTGATTCCCCTCCGAACGGAGACAGGCTGCAGAGGGGGGTTGAGTGAGGTTAGGATTTTATGCAGAGGAGAAAAGGTGAGTTTTGAGAGCGGACTTGAAGGAGGGAAAAGTAGGTCGCTGACGGACTGAGAGAGGAAGTTTGTTCCAGGAGAGTGGACCAGAAACAGAGAAGGCTCGTGGACCATAGGTATTGAGCTTTTTTTTTATTTTGGTGGTGAAATACTTGGAGAATACAGATGGGAGTTCTTCATTTGTATGTTTTGTTGGGAGAGGTAAGTCTTTTCGTGTGCCAAGGAGATGATTCATGGTTGTAAAGAGTTCTTTTGAAGAAGAGCATTTAGGATTTTGGTTTGGAAATAGCTTGTTTTTGCTGATGCAATGAGGGTGGATACTTTTGTTTTAGAGGCTTGGAAAAGTTGCCTGTGTACAGTGAGTTTGGATTTGCGCCAGCGGCGCTCTGCTCTGCGGCGGGCACGTTTTGCACAGGCAATCTCATGAGTGAGCCAGGGGGTAGGGGGGCGGTCAGGTAAAAGACGAGTTGTGGCTGGAGCATGAGTGTCCAGAAGATGGTGGAGAGTAGTATAGAATTCATCGGCAAGGTTATGTGACTTTTCAGAAAGGAGACGGGAGGCATCAGATGAAAATGTGGAGAGGTCGATAGATTTCAGATTGCGTCGAGTCACTGTGCGCGTGGTACGGGAAGGAGGAGAAATGTCAAGAGAACAGAGAATTGCAGAGTGGTCAGATGGAAGGGCTGAAGTTAGACGGGTAGAAAGAACTAAGCAGTTGTCAGTAGCTGAATTGTGGTGATCACGAGAAATGATCCAGTCAAGAATGTGACCTTTTTGATGGGTTGGTTCAGAAATGTGTTGAGTCATATTGTGATTGGACAGAGAGTTGATGATATGTCTTGTGTCATAACGGTGAGTGTTGTCATAGTGGACATTGATGTCACCTAGAATGATGAGATTTCCAGGTAAGAGGCAGTAGTGGTCAAGCAGTTGGTCAAAGTCAGAGAGAAACGTGGATGTGGTGAGTTTGTTGGCAAAGCTAGGTGGAGGTCGATAGACACAGGAGAAGGTGATGGGGTGAGGGGTGGATTGGAAGGATACTTCAACGTGCTCGAAAGAAGGATGGGAGAAAGGCAGAGACTGCGAGAAAGATAGGCGGGAATGGAGTGAGTCGTTGTAGAGGATGGCGATACCGCCACCTCGAGATGAGCGATGGAAAGAAGCAAGCCTGTAACCACTCGGAGTGAGGCTAGCATGTATAGGTTCATGACCAAGGGGGTTAAGCCATGTCTCTGTGATAAAAGCAATGTCAACGTGCTCATCAGCGATAAAATCGGCAATGACTTCGGCTTTGCCATCCTTGCATGTTGATTGAGCGTTAAAAAGGCATAGTTTAAGTTTATCACAGTCATATGGCGGCGGCCGAGGTGGCGACGAAGTCGGCACCGACGGGACAAAAGACGAAGGCGACACCAGTGGGGCAGAAGACGAAGGCAGCAACGATGGAACAGAAGAAGAAGACAAAGGTAGCACCGGCGGGACAGAAGACGAGGGCAGCGCCGGCGGGACAGAAGACGAAGGCAGCACCGGCGGGACAGAAAGCGAAGGCGGCACCACCAGGACAGAAGGCGAAGGCGAAGATGGCAGAGGAGGAGACGAAGCCCGCAGCAGCGAGGTCGAAGGCAGGGGCAGTGGAGGAGACGAAGAAGCAGAAGAAGAAAAGTGGCGTCGGGCTGGCACAGCAGGAGGCAGGTTGTGCCAAAGTCGGTGGAGACGTCCACCACGACAGGATCGCGCAGTGCGGGGCTTGATACAAATAGTCATAATAATATTGGCTTACTCGATCGGATTATAATAATAATAAATGGTTATTTATGAGCGCTTTCCACTTGCACAAAGCGCTTTACAACAACAATAAAAAGTAAAACAAGCACACGAACTCACAGACACACACCAACACACACACAAACACGCACAGACACACACACACAAACCACACACACACGCACGCACGCACGCACACAAACACACACGCGCATGCATTCACACCCAAAAACACGCACATCAAGAATACAGAGCGGCAGAAAGAGGGTCTACAAGAAATGTTGCTGGAAGAGAAAAGTCTTCAGACTAGTTTTAAAGGAGGGAAATGAAGGGCTGTGACGGAGATTGTGAGGCAAGGAGTTCCACATCTGCACAGCAGATGATGAAAAAGCTCGACCACCATGCCTCTCTCGTTTATATTTTGGAACGCGGAATGTTCTATCATCGGTAGCAGAGCGAAGAGATCTGGGTGGTACATAGATCGTAAAGATGTCAGAAAGGTATTTAGGCGCAGTGCCAATTATGACTTGGTAGCAGAGACAAGAAGCTTTGTATTTGATTCTTTGTTCAATAGGTAACCAGTGTAACTCTCGTAGAAGGGGTGTACAATGTGCCGATCTTTTTGCTTTGCACACTATTTTGGCTGCTGAGTTCTGTACTTGTTGTGTTGGTCTGATCAGGGTATGTGGAGAACCGACAAGAAGAGAATTGCAGTAGTCTAGTCTAGATAGTACACAAGAACTGACAAGTGTTTTTGTTGCATCAACTGTGAGGTAGCGACGTATAGAGCTGATGCGTCTGAGTTCATGGTAGGCTACTTGACAGGTTTTACTGATATGATGTTTCATGGACATCTCTTTATCAAGGAAAAAGCCAAGGTCACGTACATTGTCTGAAAATGAGACGGGCGTATTTCCTAGGTCAAAAGTAGGAGGTAGGGAAGTGGCATCAACTGATGGAGGAAGGAGTCTAAGAGCTTCAGTCTTGTCATCATTTAGTTTCAGTTTGTTTTCGGTCATCCAATTTTTAACTTCTGTGACACTATCTTGGAGAGATTGATTGAGATTATCGTAGTTTGAAAGCGTATCAGAATGTTCCAGTTGAGTATCATCAGCATACATTTCATGACGAATGGAATGAGTATCAATGAGATGAGTGAGTGGAGTGGTGTAGAGTATGAAAAGAACAGGGCCCAGAACAGAGCCCTGAGGAACGCCGAAAGTGAGAGTAGATTCAGAGGATCTATTTCCGTCTACTAGAACAATTTGCTTTCTGTCAGAGAGATATGATCGAAACCAGTTGAGCACGATATTTGTAATTCCAAATGTTGTATTCAGGCGTGAGAGAAGGATGTCATGATCTATTGTGTCAAAGGCAGCAGAAAGGTCCAAAAGTAGAAGAACAGATATTTTGTCTTGGTCAATAGCATTCAAAAGATCATTTACAATGCGTAAAAGAATAGTTTCTGTAGAATGGCCAGGCCTGTAAGCAGACTGGTGATCGCTGAGAAGTGAATGAGAGGTCAAATGGGAGAAAAGCTGGCGAAGCACAAGTCGTTCAAGAAGTTTAGAGAGGTATGGAAGGTTGGAGATGGGTCTGTAATTTTTCAACTCGTTGGGGTCCAGATTTGATTTTTTCAGAAGGGGTTTTAACACGGCTGTTTTAAATTCAGTTGGAAAGACGCCGGAAATGAGTGATTCGTTCATGATATGAGTAATGCTAGGCAGAAGAAGGTCTAAATGCTGAATTAGAAATTTGGTGGGCATTGGATCTAGTTCACAAGTCTTTGGAGTTGTCTGCATGATCGTTTTTCTCACTAGATCTTCACTAACGGGAACAAAAGCAGACAAAGGGGGCACAGAGAAGGGCGGGCTGATGTTATGAGACTGTAATGTTGACGGGAAGTTGTTTCGAATGGTTGCAATCTTGTTGCTGAAAAATTCGGCAAACATATTCGGAAGGAGCTTTATATCGAGACAGAAGGTAAGTGAAACGGACTTATTTTTACCAAGAAGGTGTGACATATTTTGGAAGAGCTGCTTGCATGTGCGAGAACCTGACACTAGCGACGAATAGAAGGTCGTTTTTGCAGTGTGCACTATGTCCGTGACATTGCGCTTCGCAGCATCGTAGATTTGTTTGTGAACAGTGAGCTTTGTTTTTTTCCACTCACGCTCTGCACGTCTGCGTGCGGTTTTAGCTTCGCGAAGTGGACCAGAGACAGCGTTGTACCAGTGGCTTGGTTTTCCATCGCGAACTTTTATCTGTCGCATAGGCGCATGCTTGTCAAAAATAGATGAAAGATTTGAGTTTAATTCTGAGATTGACAGATTTGGTGTTAAGAACTGCGCGATGTCGTGTGCAAGTTTATCGTGATCAATTTTTCCGATGGAACGAGTGGAAACATATTTCGGAGGACGTTTAAGTTTAGGTGTAGATAGATGGCACAAAATGGCAAAATGATCAGAAGCAAGATCATGACACACATTGGTGGAATGAATGATATCGTCATCATTTCTATGTATAACTAGGTCAAGAATATGTCCACACTTCTGAGTTGGTTCGGTGACTGTCTGTATCAGATTAAACATTTCAAATTGTTCTATCAACTTCAAAGCATTTGTGTTAGTAGTGTCATCAACATGAAAATTAAAGTCGCCAGAAATCACAAGTTTGTTTGGGCATTGTAAACTTTATGAATTACATTTCTGTAATGAATTACATTTCTGTAATGAAGAATTGCTCTGAATTGCTCTGAATTGCTCTGAAAAGATGTGAGGATCTTTAACCTAGTTTAGTTGAAGGGGGGGAGGGGGGTGTCAGAAAACCTCGAGCTTTCGTCCCAAACCTTTTACGAAGAGGTGTCCATGTGAAGGACCCATTATTGATCATTATTGAAGATCATTAATCAAAGCATTGCTTGTTGTGACGCTGAACATAGCTTCGAGTTGCGATTCTTTCATTTTGGGCGTTCACTTACTGTGACTAACTTAGTATGGAAGACGACCTTCTCCATATCAGGCCACCCATCATCAACCTCTGCAGACAGATGGGAAAGTACAGTTGTTTTATAAATCTCTGATACATACTTTTAAAGGCCTTCAAGGCGCTTAGCTGGTTAATTAATGGGTTAGTCAATGAATGTTACAACTAATAGGTTTTCATAATAATAACTTAAGTGTGCATGTAGCAATTTACAAACCAGAATTTCAACTATGATGAGAGTTGAAATGGTTTTAGGACTTTTATGAGTGTTGCATTTTAAGATCATTAATTAACTAGTGGATTATTTACCATAACTATTGTGAATTAAAAGAAATCAGGGGCTACAGAATGTGAAGGTGTGTTACAAGATAACGCTGACTGACACACTGACAACACTGTCTCCCTCACACAGTTGAAACTAGGCTAGGATTTGACTCGGAGATAACGAGGACACTTGACTCGACGTGTGTGCTGTTTTTGACTTATTCTACGGAAATTTAACATGTGGAACCTTGGATACCACCGCAAAGCCTCTGTGTCGTGACCAGTTTAGTGCATGCTGATGGTGTTGAAGATATTGTTGTTCTGAGTAACGTGCATGCTGTTGGTGTTGAAGATATTGTTGTTCTGAGTAACGTGCATGCTGTTGGTGTTGAAGATATTGTTGTTCTGAGTAACGTGCATGCTGTTGGTGTTGAAGATATTGTTGTTTTTGAGTAACGTGCATGCTGTTGGTGTTGAAGATATTGTTGTTTTGAGTAACGTGCATGCTGTTGGTGTTGAAGATATTGTTGTTCTGAGTAACGTGCATGCTGTTGGTGTTGAAGATATTGTTGTTCTGAGTAACGTGCATGCTGTTGGTGTTGAAGATATTGTTGTTTTGAGTAACGTGCATGCTGTTGGTGTTGAAGATATTGTTGTTCTGAGTAACGTGCATGCTGTTGGTGTTGAAGATATTGTTGTTCTGAGTAACGTGCATGCTGTTGGTGTTGAAGATATTGTTGTTTTGAGTAACGTGCATGCTGTTGGTGTTGAAGATATTGTTGTTTTGAGTAACGTGCATGCTGTTGGTGTTGAAGATATTGTTGTTCTGAGTAACGTGCATGCTGTTGGTGTTGAAGATATTGTTGTTCTGAGTAACGTGCATGCTGTTGGTGTTGAAGATATTGTTGTTTTGAGTAACGTGCATGCTGTTGGTGTTGAAGATATGTTGTTCTGAGTAAAAAGCAATTTACATTTTTCAAATCGGACTAATAGTTCACGAGATATTCCAATTTGAAGCGTAAAAAATTTCTTAAATTTTGGTACCACGTTTTAGTGGGACAAAGAAGAGATGTGTGGGACTGCTGTCACAGAACAAACCCATCAAATGGCATGGTATGCTGATTTTGCTGGAAATGACATTCATTTTGTAATTGTGAGAGACAGACACGATCAAATGTCATGAAATTTTGATCGTTGATGTATTTTTTGTATGCCGAATTGAATGAAACCATTATCGTAACTCTGCGACGAGCCATTTTTGTCTTATTACAGGAAACATGTGATATTTGGCATGTTTTATCTGTTTTTCATTAATAATTGCCCATATTGTATTAATAACAGACAAAAATGAAGCTAGAAACAAAACAAGGATATATAATCATTTCATGAATAGATATAAAATCATTTTGCTGATCGTTCAAGTGTCTTATTACTGCAAATTAAACAAAAAAAGTCACGACTCGCGACTTCAGTAGTCTTATGAATAATTTGTAATATTTCATCAGTTTCTGTACATATAAAAGGAAATCTGAGAATCAATGACTTCTGGGATCACTTAACCCTCTAGAGCCTGAATGTACCTTCTAGACTACGGAAAATTATTTCTTATGAAAAAACATCATCAGATACAACAAAAAAACACATTTTCGGTGTTATTTTTAATTAAAGTGAAAGAATGACAAAGTTAGAAAAATTATCATATATGATAAGAGCGGCTTTTGCGGTACCAAGACCGATCTTATCATATATGATAAATTGTTTCTGGAACAGCAATTCATTGCAGGTTTATTCAGCTAACTGTTTTCAAATTTCTAATCAATGCAGTTCATTTCTGTTCAAGCGTTTTTTGTGCTAGATTTCATAGTTATTTGGGCAGATGGAGCCCCGCAAAGCTGTTTCTGTCCTTGTTGAAGCAAAGGTTCACTTTGCACTTTGGGCAGAAGACGTAGGTCAGGCTCTGGTAGTTTCTGTTTTTGCACGATGTCCTGGCGCTGTTCCATTGGGGCAGGTGGGCAACACCATCCAGATGGACATCAGGGGTGGGAACAGACTGTCTGGCAATCTTGGCTGGAGTGGTGACGTCACACAGCCGCTCGGGCGACCAATTGCATTCTTCATCAGCACCAGGGCATCAGCAATCTGGCTCTGAAAGATGCTGAGCTTTACTGACTTCAGGTTCAGCAGCGTGCAGTCCCTCTTGTACCACAGCCAGCTGTTAACAACACCAACTGCGATGGTGTGATAGAAAATGTACATGTAGAAACGCCTCGACTTTAGCGGGAACTTGTAGAGGCTTGTGAAGTTGTCAATCAGATCCACCCTACCCATAAATTTGTTGTACTCTTTGATGAGGCAGGCTGGGGAATGATGACTTTCTGCTTCTGCTTTTGTCGTATCGTGATGCCTCACCTTGAGGTTCACACCCACATTGGTAGAGGCAGTGTCCACAGTCTTGTTGTCAAACCAGCGCACACCTACAACATTCGACATCAGTTCTACCTTGACATCACAGGCTCACCTACCTTCCTGCTTCAGCTCCTCAGACTTCAGACTGAGGCCTTTGAACCTGCTGGCTCGAAAGGTTCCGACAAAGTAAATGGATTTGGCTTTCAAGGCTTGAATAAGAGGCAAGTTGGAAAAGAAGTTGTCAGCGAAGACTTTATAGTTTAAATCTCTCTGAAGACCTCGTGTCATCTTCATGACTACTTCCCCTCCAAGACCAAGACCTCCAGGCGTTCTTCTCTGTCCATCCATTGATCCTTGATAAACCTCAAAGTCATCTCCTGGCCTCCACTCATCTCCACTGCTGTCAGATGGGTCAAAATCACTCTGATCACCAGCAACAAACCGGCAAACGTTTGTCACTGGAATTCATGTTGTCATGCTGAAAACAGATAAAAGATCCAAACTTTACTGACTTTTCTTTACAGATTACATATAATATGCAACATTCTAACAGACAAACACTAAAAAATCATTTCTGAATCAAAGGAATCTTTCAAAGCAACAATCAAAGTTAGCTTTAATAACAGCTAGAAAAGGCACTTGCGACCTTTAACGCCTCTCTTATCATTTCTGATAAATGGCGGACGAGTTGTCTTTTCCTGAAGTTTCCACAAAGGCCGTTCTTATCACATATGATAAACCGTTTTTATGTCATTTTTATGACTAACATCAATCTGCTTCATATAAAATTATCATATGCTTGAAATCTACATACTACTGTGCATTTATTAAGCCCAATTAAAAATAGATGTGTACTCACATGTTTGTGTACCAGAGGCTCAAAAACAGAGGACTGTAAGGAAGCTGGTAACTGCTAGCGGTCAGTATAGAAAATGAAGTGTGAGGAATAACAGACAGGCGCCAGGGTGTGGTGGCATGGTGTTAGTGTAGTCCTTGCCTGTCTGGAACCGGATATTCCAGGCGGATGCATCAGGTTATCACTAAAGTTGCGCTACAGACGCTTGATTTTGGATTTATCATATCTGTAGTGGTCGGCGCTAGAGGGTTAAATAATTGAAATATTAAAAATTACTGCATGCTTTTATGCTGCAGTCTATCCAAAAATATCATCCGATCAATATTCTATTAAAAACTAAACACACACACATGTACACATGCACACACACACATAACACACATACACATACATGCACACAGAAGAAAACATCACACACAAGATTTTTGTACATTATATTTGATTTTTATTTCATTAATCAGTGTTTAGAAAACTGACTGACTGGATGAGTCAAGTCCCCGAACACTTAGCACACCAGCATCCAAAGAAAACTTCTGGAAGGATATGGGACCACTCGCCATTCAGGAGCAGGTCACTTAACTCCTGTAATAGAGAAATATATAAATCTCTGCATAATATATACTATTCATTGAGAGATTGGAAAGGAAAAGAAACCATAATGCATAGTCTTCACATCAATATTACTTTAACACTAAGCCCAAACTCGCGACTTTGATTTTTAGCATATTACTTGTAAAAATCCACCAAAGCTGAGAAATCCTGCTAAGTATTTCCAGTGTAATCTTGCCCTTTAATACAAATCAATAACAGTAGGCTACTACTAAATAAGATGCAATCTTCCCTTTAAACAAATTAATGACAATAGGCCTATCCTTTCCAGATACTGACTACAAATTGAAACAACTACGTATGCTAATGGATGGCCTACTTTACAAATAATACAACTCATAGCCTTCTATTCAGTTTCAAAACCTAAATAAAGAATATTATAACAATGAACAGAAGATTTTGTTTTGTGACATTCTAAATCTCTGTGTGTATTAGTGTATGTGTGTTGTCAGAGAGAGAGAGAGAGAGAGAGAGAGAGAGAGAGAGAGAGAGAGAGAGAGAGAGAGAGAGAGAGAGAGAGAGAAGAGAGAGAGAGAGAGAGAGAGAGGATGCCTGTTAACAATGACTTGGATATGAATGTACTGGGGCCTATTCACTTATTTATTCATTTCTCATTCTCTGATAGTGAGTGAGTGAGTGAGTGAGGAGAGAGAGAGAGAGAGAGAGAGAGAGAGAGAGAGAGAGATTCATAACAAGGAAAGTACAATGACTTGCACAGAATTGTTTGTTGATTTCAAAAAAAATTATTTAGACCTATTTATTCATTCATATATTTATTAGAGAGAGAGAGAGGAGAGAGTTGGGGAGGCAGGTATGCGCACCCCTCTGTTTGGGCAAACCCATTTTCCACGGCTCGGCGAAGCCCGTCGACCACATAGTATTTTTAGTAGTAAGCTCGCCCGTCGTGGGGTGAGCAGGTCTACACAGCGACATGCAAATTAGCATGACCTCGGGCAGGAAATGGTTGACGAACCTAGCTTCGGCTGACAACTCCGAATCGAGTTCAAATGCAGTTGTCCTTTTCTTGAAAAATACAATGTTACAGATAAAACAGAACTTGATCTGTTGGTTGCTAGTCTTTGTCTGACAACGCGAAACTTGCCGAGCTGAAACTTGCACACTGTTCTGTTCCGCGCAGTAGGCCTATGGCGTCGGCACATTGCGACGTTGTTTTGCTACTGATCTGGTATAGATCCTCGTGTAAAAAGTTGCCGTACGGCCGTATTTTACATCAAATTGATTTCAGATTACACATGCATATAGAAAAAAGCATGTAAAATCGAATCCCGCAGACGAGAAGTTCCAAAAATGGCGACTTACTTGCAAACTTTTCCGATGAAAAAAAGCAAAACTTTGGAAGCGTCGATCTCGGTTCGAAACTAGCACACATAGCTCTCGTCGGGATATATCATTCTGTTACATTAATTCTCATTGACTGCAAAATTACAATGTGATTGGTTCACAAATAGAGCCGTACCGACCGAAATAGTGAAGCACCCTGAACAAACTTCGATTCTGAACGCATACCGTCGCCGCGAGTGCGCTCGAAACGCGAAATTTTCGACTTTCTCATCAAATAACTAATTCTATTTTCGCTCTAAGTATATAAAAAGGCAATCATTCAAATCTTTATTCATTTCTAATTCACATAAGACAAAAAATAAGAATGAAACACCGATTAAAGAGGCAGTAATACTTGATTGAACTGAAGACCCCCCCAAATTTGAGGCCGGCCCCAGTTTTTTGTACCACAAATTTGACGTCGCGTTTCGGTTCACACGGCATTGCTACATATACACACATACACTCACATACACACCACACATACACACACACATACACACACAAACACACATACACACACATACACACACACAGACACACACAGACACACACATACACACACGCACATACACACACACATACATACACACAACCTCATGGTCTCGATTTTATGAACATTTAAATGAACAGTTTGTGTCACAACAAATGATAAAACTTACCGTTCAAAACTATGTAAAAAATTGCTGTCTTCTTCCATGTATCATTTGAGATCGATTGTTGCTGTTCGTTTTCGTATTCAGCTAAACGCGTTGAAAACAAAATATTGTAAAAACTGTCAAGTGTATTTGCGGCGAACAGTTCACACTGTTTCACTGCTTATTCTACTGCAAAATGCTACGTTCCTTTTACCAAAAATGTTTACTCAAGAAAAGTATTCTGAAACTGATTTCCAAAAAGTTACATCAGATCAATGTTTATTAGTTAAAATTTCAGAATCATTAGTTCACAGTCCTGTTGACGCATTACTTTAACTTTATGCGGTTTGTGTATTAGTGTTACAATTTCCCTTCATATTGTTGAAGTTAATTGTTAGAGTTAAGTTTTCGTTCCATTTTCCTGTTCTCCCACCTATTTATGTCTTTTTACTCTATCTCCCCTCTGCCCCAATCCAACCCGCTTAACTATCGTTCTACATTTTATTATATTTATTCCTCCCCCCCCCCCTCCCCCGTCTAATATCACTTATAGTGAAAAGACGTTAAATCAAAGAACGAACACGATACATACACACACACGCATACACACACATGCACACACCAAACAACACACACACATCACTCACATGCGACACACTCACACACACATACACAACACATACACACACACATACACACACATACACACACACACAATACACACACACATACACACACACACTACACACACACATACACACACACACGCGCACATACACACACACATATGCACACACCAAACGACACACACACCACACACACGCGACACACACAATACACACACATATGCACACACACACACATACACACACATATACACACACCAAACAACACACACCACACACACACACATACACATACACACACATGCACACATCAAACACCACACCACACACACACACGCACGCACGCACACACACATCTACTCACATACATACACACACACACGCACGCACGCACACACATACACACACGTGCACGCGCGCACACACACACACACACACACACACACACACACACACACACGTACGCATACGCATTTACACAACATTCATGCGCGAACAAACACTATCTTTACATACACACACGTGCGTGCTCGCGCGCGCGCGCCACACACACACACACACACACACATCACACATACAAACACGCACACACATACACATACAAACACGCACACACATCATTACATACCAATAAATACTACACACATGTGATCACCATCTATCCTCAATGGTACTATTTACTCTGTCATGGTCTCTCTTCTCTCTCTCTCTCTCTCTCTCTCTCTTTCTTCTTTCTCTTTTCTCTTCTCTTTCGTTCTCTCTCTTTCTCTCTCTCTCATCCTCTCTTCTTCCCTCTCTCTGTATGTTTGTAGTGTGTGGTTTTTCTCTGTCCTCTTTCTCTTCTCCAAATAACCTCACATAGGCCATCCTGACTAATCATTATGAGTTCATGTATAAAAATGCATACTTTCTTGCTTTTCACAGTTCTGAATTGTTGATAGACATTATAACTATAGTACATCTATGGTACATGCGTACTGTTCCTTTTCACAGTTCTGAATTGTTGATAGACATTATAACTATAGTACATCTATGGTACATGAGTACTGTTCCTTTTCACAGTTCTGAATTGTTGATAGACATTATAACTATAGTACATCTATGGTACACGCGTACTGTTCCTTTTCACAGTTCTGAATTGTTGATAGACATTATAACTATAGTACAATCATGGTACATGCGTACTGTTCCTTTTCACAGTTCTGAATTGTTGATAGACATTATAACTATAGTACATCTATGGTACATGCGTACTATTCCTTTTCACAGTTCTGAATTGTTGATAGACATTATAACTATAGTACATCTATGGTACACGCGTACTGTTCCTTTTCACAGTTCTGAATTGTTGATAGACATTATAACTATAGTACATCTATGGTACATGAGTACTGTTCCTTTTCACAGTTCTGAATTGTTGATAGACATTATAACTATAGTACATCTATGGTACACGCGTACTGTTCCTTTTCACAGTTCTGAATTGTTGATAGACATTATAACTATAGTACATCTATGGTACATGCGTACTGTTCCTTTTCACAGTTCTGAATTGTTGATAGACATTATAACTATAGTACATCTATGGTACATGCGTACTGTTCCTTTTCACAGTTCTGAATTGTTGATAGACATTATAACTATAGTACATCTATGGTACACGCGTACTGTTCCTTTTCACAGTTCTGAATTGTTGATAGACATTATAACTATAGTACATCTATGGTACATGCGTACTGTTCCTTTTCACAGTTCTGAATTGTTGATAGACATTATAACTATAGTACATCTATGGTACATCGCGTACTGTTCCTTTTCACAGTTCTGAATTGTTGATAGACATTATAACTATAGTACATCTATGGTACATGAGTACTGTTCCTTTTCACAGTTCTGAATTGTTGATAGACATTATAACTATAGTACATCTATGGTACATGAGTACTGTTCCTTTTCACAGTTCTGAATTGTTGATAGACATTATAACTATAGTACATCTATGGTACATGAGTACTGTTCCTTTTCACAGTTCTGAATGATCAGTTAACTATATATTTTTACTGCTTGTACGGTTCTCTCTTTTTTTCGAATTCTAAGTCTGTGGCGCTGCACCGCGGCGACGCAATCTCAACGAGGAGAGCAATGCGAGTGTTGTGTGGCAAAATACATTGTGGCAAAAAAAAATCCACTGTGGTAACAAACAGTCAAATATATAAATAGATAAATGAATAAATAAATAAATAAATAAGTTGATAAACAACATGAATATAGTGCATCTGTAGCACACGCAGTTTTTTTTAACAAGAGTTCTAAATGATCATTGTACTACATAATTGATAAATAAAATATTGTATTGTATTGTATTGTAATTGTAGTACATCTATGGTGCACACGTACTTTTCCCTTTTACAATTGTAAACGGTCGATAACCTACATAATTATGGTACATCTGGGGTACACATGTACTTATCTTTTCCTTTCCAGTTCTAAATGATTTCTAAACAACATAGGCTACTTATGGTACATATAAAGCACCGCCGTTCTCTCCTTTTTCAGAGTTTAGAGTTCTAAATGATTGTTAAATTATACAGTTAAGTATATCTATACGCCACACGGACTTCCTTTTTCAGAGTTGCAAATGATCGATAAATTGCTTGATTAAAGTATAGTACTTCTATAGTGCGCTCGTCCTTTTCCTCTTCGGAGTCGTAAACGATCGATAAACTACATAGTTGTAGTACATCTATAGTACACTCGTACTTGTCCTTTCTTCCGATTGTACATGGTGGATAAATTTCATACTTTTAGTACATCTATAGGTCATGCATACTTAACTAAATAATTATGATCCATGCATAGTGTTTAGCTACATAACTAATATCTATTTGTGGTGTTCAACTATATAACTATGAAAATCTACATAGCTACTTAACTAATATCCATTTGTAGTGTTCAACTATCATCATCATCATCATCATCATCAGGTTGCCGTATGGCGTTGGCGATTATGGACTTCCATCTGTCTCTATCTCTTGTTGCCTCAAGCATCTCTTCCACCCTGCTTGTCTTCAGCCACTCTGCAAGTCCGTCTAGTATCTTCTCCCTGGGTCTACCTGGTGCTCTCTTTCCCTCCAGCTTTCCCGTTGTGACCAGGTGTTCCAATTCCCCTTTCCTCATACAATGGCCTATAAATGTTGCCTGTCTTTTCCTAATCTTCCTTATGAGTGATCTACTTGTGTTTTCCTCCATCAAGACTGTCTCGTTTGTTTTCTTTGCTGTCCATGGAGCTCTCAACATCCTTCTTAGAAACCACATCTGGGCTGCCTCAATCTTGTTCTGGCTTTGTTTGTTGACTGTCCACGCTTCACAACCGTGTCGGCCTATCTATCTATCTATCTATCTATCTATCTATCTATCTATCTATCTATCTATCTATCTATCTATCTATCTATCTATCTACAGATAGATAGATAGGTAGATAGATAGATAGATAGATAGATAGATAGATAGATAGATAGATAGATAGATACGCCGACAGGCGAGACAGGCGTGACGATCAACAAACACATACGGAATAAACACAAAAGAGATTGAAATCAATGAAATCAACAAGTACAAGCAGATTAACTAATAAAAGAGGATTAAGAACAACGACAAAAGAGGATTAGAAACAATGGCGAGAGGAACAAAACACAGGAATCAAGATGTTAACAAAACAATAGACTGGACAGGAAGAGAACATCCAGCAGCAAACGAAACATTACAGCAAGGAATAACACGAGAAATAAAAACAACAAACACAGGAAGGTCAAAGACAACAAATGCAAGAGGAATCAGAAAAAAAACAAAGATTAACAACAAGACAGACAAGAAATATTAAAACAAAGAACAAAAAAGTGTAAAAACAAAGAAAACAAGAGGAATAAAACCAACAACAAGAAGAGCGATAAAGCTTGCAAACACAGTATCATTAACCCTTTGACTCCCGCACCTTATCCACCAACAGCCAAAACTTAACCCTTTGACTCCCTCACCCTATCCACCAGAGTCCTGAAGTGAGCTGTTGGATAGTGTGAGGGAGTCAAAGGGTTAAGCTTTCGCTGTGCTGGTATGGTTGACAATACATGATGCGGGTGGACATGGTTCGGGAATCAAAAGGTTAAATACAACACGCACAAGAGGGTTAAAAGCAAACACAAGACAAATAAAACACAGACGAAAAATCAATGAAAGCTTTATAAAGTATACACAAAAGGACCAATGAAAACACCAGAGACAAAAATAGCAAAGTATGAAAAAAGTACATCAGAGGACTAATAAAACAAATGCAAAAGGAATAGAATCAAACAAAAGAGGAATCAAAACAATGGAACCAACAGAAGAAAAACGAAGACAAGATGAATATGAACAACGGAGACAAGACGAACACATCAAGAAACACAAGAAGAATTAAAAAAAAAGAAAGAAAACAATCAAAGGAACATTAGAAACGACAACAACAACAACAACAACACAACAACAAAGGGATAAAACTACCAAATACAACATTATAAATATCGACACGAGAGAGTTAAACACAAATGACAGAAAAACCAGAACATGCACAGAATAAAGGAAAATGGACAAAAGAGGAATAAATACGATAAACACGATAGAAATACAAACAACAAATACAAAAGAAATAAAAACAAACACGAAGAAGGAAAATAACAAAGACGAACAAAAACAAGTTTTAGAGAAAGAAATACAAATTCAAGATAAGCGAAAACAGTATGAGAACGTTAGAAATTACACATTCAAGAATAACAAATACAAAAAAGTTGAATACGCCAAACAAAGAGGAATGAAATTTAAACAAAAGGATTGAAAATAATAAACAAGACAGGATTAATTTAGAAACGCAAAAAGAAAAAAAAAGCAATAAGATCAAAACCAATACAAGAGGGTTAAAAAGCGAACAGAAGATGAATTGAGAAAAAATCCCAGAATGATTCAATATACAATGATTTAATACACAAACACAATAAAATTCAGAATATCAGACACAAGGAGTATAAAAACAACCAACACAAGACAAACACATAACAAATTCTAGGGGAATAGTATTGAAAGAGCAACAAGACAGAATGATTAAACAACAGAGGAGCAATGAAAAAAAGGAGAAAAAAAAAAGCTAGAAGACATCAAATGCAAGAGTAACAAAAACACGAAAGAAATAAACTGACTAAAATGACGTCATGTTTACTCGAAAAACACATTATGCTGTCATTTTAGTCAGTTTATTCCTTTTCTCACATTGGACAGAGCAGCAGGGAAGTTTCAGTCTTTTTCTCCAGATTTTTGTATTTTGTGTTTGTTTGTGATCTTACGCTTGACAAAGGAGTTGGCCAAAAATGTGTGCCTGTCTTGTCTTGTTGTATTAAATACACGTTCTTATTTGTGTGTGTGTGTGTGTTTTTTCTGGTTCATGAATGGATACAATATTGCTCACTTTACTGCCCAGGTACCAGAATTGGGCAAAAGTTTTGATCTTCTGCTTACTGATCATAATCTAATGTGGTGAAGCGCCAGAATCCTGAGGTGATGATGTCGGAAAATATCTTCTGTCTCACTGAGATGATGATGTCGGAAAATATCTTCTGTCTCACTGAGGTGATGATGTCGGAAAATATCTTCTGTCTCACTGAGGTGATGATGTCGGAAAATATCTTCTGTCTCACTGAGGTGATGATGTCGGAAAATATCTTCTGTCTCACTGAGGTGATGATGTCGGAAAATATCTTCTGTCTCACTGAGGTGATGATGTCGGAAAATATCTTCTGTCTCACTGAGATGATGATGTCGGAAAATATCTTCTGTCTCACTGAGGTGATGATGTCGGAAAATATCTTCTGTCTCACTGAGATGATGATGTCGGAAAATATCTTCTGTCTCACTGAGATGATGATGTCGGAAAATATCTTCTGTCTCACTGAGGTGATGACGTCGGAAAATATCTTCTGTCTCACTGAGGTGATGACGTCGGAAAATATCTTCTGTCTCACTGAGGTGATGATGTCGGAAAATATCTTCTGTCTCACTGAGGTGATGATGTCGGAAAATATCTTCTGTCTCACTGAGGTGATGACGTCGGAAAATATCTTCTGTCTCACTGAGGTGATGACGTCGGAAAATATCTTCTGTCTCACTGAGGTGATGACGTCGGAAAATATCTTCTGTCTCACTGAGGTGATGATGTCGGAAAATATCTTCTGTCTCACTGAGATGATGATGTCGGAAAATATCTTCTGTCTCACTGAGGTGATGACGTCGGAAAATATCTTCTGTCTCACTGAGGTGATGACGTCGGAAAATATCTTCTGTCTCACTGAGGTGATGACGTCGGAAAATATCTTCTGTCTCACTGAGATGATGATGTCGGAAAATATCTTCTGTCTCACTGAGGTGATGACGTCGGAAAATATCTTCTGTCTCACTGAGGTGATGACGTCGGAAAATATCTTCTGTCTCACTGAGATGATGATGTCGGAAAATATCTTCTGTCTCACTGAGGTGATGATGTCGGAAAATATCTTCTGTCTCACTGAGGTGATGATGTCGGAAAATATCTTCTGTCTCACTGAGGTGATGATGTCGGAAAATATCTTCTGTCTCACTGAGGTGATGATGTCGGAAAATATCTTCTGTCTCACTGAGGTGATGATGTCGGAAAATATCTTCTGTCTCACTGAGATGATGATGTCGGAAAATATCTTCTGTCTCACTGAGGTGATGATGTCGGAAAATATCTTCTGTCTCACTGAGATGATGATGTCGGAAAATATCTTCTGTCTCACTGAGATGATGATGTCGGAAAATATCTTCTGTCTCACTGAGGTGATGACGTCGGAAAATATCTTCTGTCTCACTGAGGTGATGACGTCGGAAAATATCTTCTGTCTCACTGAGGTGATGATGTCGGAAAATATCTTCTGTCTCACTGAGGTGATGACGTCGGAAAATATCTTCTGTCTCACTGAGGTGATGACGTCGGAAAATATCTTCTGTCTCACTGAGGTGATGACGTCGGAAAATATCTTCTGTCTCACTGAGGTGATGACGTCGGAAAATATCTTCTGTCTCACTGAGGTGATGATGTCGGAAAATATCTTCTGTCTCACTGAGATGATGATGTCGGAAAATATCTTCTGTCTCACTGAGGTGATGACGTCGGAAAATATCTTCTGTCTCACTGAGGTGATGACGTCGGAAAATATCTTCTGTCTCACTGAGGTGATGACGTCGGAAAATATCTTCTGTCTCACTGAGATGATGATGTCGGAAAATATCTTCTGTCTCACTGAGGTGATGACGTCGGAAAATATCTTCTGTCTCACTGAGGTGATGACGTCGGAAAATATCTTCTGTCTCACTGAGATGATGATGTCGGAAATATCTTCTTCTTCTGAGTATACTCGAAATATCTCTGTCTCACTGAGTGATGACGTCGGAAAATATCTTCTGTCTCACTGAGGTGATGAGTCGGAAAATATCTTCTGTCTCACTGAGGTGATGATGTCGGAAAATATCTTCTGTCTCACTGAGGTGATGATGTCGGAAAATATCTTCTGTCTCACTGAGGTGATGATTGTTCCGGAATAATATCTTCTGTCTCACTGAGGTGATGATGTCGGAAAATATCTTCTGTCTCACTGAGGTGATGATGTCGGAAAATATCTTCTGTCTCACTGAGGTGATGAATGTCGGAAATATCTTCTGTCTCACTGAGGCTGATGATCTGTGAAACATATCGGTTCTGCATTGGTTCACTAGGCTTGATGGACTGTGCAAATCGTTTTCATGAGTGGATTGGTGCAAATACATTTGATTTTGCGTATTATGTGCTATTTCATTTGTAATGTGGTTAGTCAGCTTTGGCTGGTATTTGAGGTATTGTTCACTTTTTTTGTATTGGTGTGTTTGTAGCATGTTTGTTTTTGTATTTGGTGTTTGTTCACTTTTTTTGTATTTGGTGTTTGTTCATTTTTTGTATTTGGTGTTTGTTCATTTTTTGTATTTGTGTTTGTTCATTTTTTGTATTTGGTGTTTGTTCACTTTTTTGTATTTGGTGTTTGTTCACTTTTTTGTATTTGATGTTTGTTCACTTTTTTGTATTTGGTGTTTGTTCACTTTTTTGTATTTGATGTTTGTTCACTTTTTTGTATTTGGTGTTTGTTCACTTTTTTGTATTTGTGTTTGTTCACTTTTTTGTATTTGATGTTTGTTCACTTTTTTGTATTTGATGTTTGTTCACTTTTTTGTATTTGATGTTTGTTCACTTTTTTGTATTTGATGTTTGTTCACTTTTTTGTATTTGATGTTTGTTCACTTTTTTGTATTTGGTGTTTGTTCACTTTTTTGTATTTGGTGTTTGTTCACTTTTTTGTATTTGATGTTTGTTCACTTTTTTGTATTTGATGTTTGTTCACTTTTTTGTATTTGATGTTTGTTCACTTTTTTGTATTTGATGTTTGTTCACTTTTTTGTATTTGATGTTTGTTCACTTTTTTGTATTTGATGTTTGTTCACTTTTTTGTATTTGGTGTTTGTTCACTTTTTTGTATTTGATGTTTGTTCATTTGTGATGCTACATCTACGCTTGACAAAAGCCAGTTGGCTGAAAATTTACGCCTGTCTCGTCTGGTAGGAAAGTATTAAATACGCGTTCTGATTTTTTCGTGTTTTTTTTTTTCTGGTTCCTGTTTGCTTGAATGCGGGCAGTCACACTTGTTTTGGGTTTCTCAGTACACATCTCTGTCTAAGTCTCTGAATGCATAAGTCAGCACTGACACCGATGGAGAACTTTCCAACACGACAAGACTTCAAACCACAACTAAAGTGCTCAAAGTCGTCCAGCGACAATTTGTCTTCACAGGTGACCGTGAATTAGCTTCACACTCGTACCATCACACCACTGACCTAATTCTTGCTACCTGCAAACGCTTCTACCTTACAATTAGCAGAGTAAGGCAGAGCCTATGTTTCAGTCAACACCATCCCAGGCTTTTCGCAGCTTCATCATCACCGATTGTCACTAACAACCAGGAGATCAAAAACTGTAGACCAGTTCTGCTACTTAGGCAACACAATAAGCAGTAAGATATCTCTTGATACTGAAGTGGCGCTGAACATCTTCGAGGCTATTTCTGCCTTTAGAAGGTTGACAAAATGGTTGTGGTAAGGTCATGGGAACAAACAGCTGCAATGAGAATAGAAAATGGTGTAAGCTCTTTCCAAAGTATCAAAAGAAGATTCAAACAAGGTTGTCTTCTGTCACCAGATCTGTATTCACTTTACAGTGAAAACATCATGAGAAACCTAGAGGAAGACCCTGGATTAAAGGTTGGAGGAAAAATGATCAACAACATTCGATACGCAGATGACACTGTGCTAATTGCAGAAAATGAAAAGGACTTACAAAACCTTGTGAATATACTAGAAATAGAAAGCAAGGATAAGGGGCTGGAACTAAACAGCAAGAAGACTGAAGTCACGATGATCAGTAAAAAGCATGAAATCCATCATGCAAAATAACAGCAAATAGCAGGTTGAAACAGATTGATAAGTTTAAATACCTGGGAACGATCATTTCACCAGACGGCAGACGCACATCGGAAATAGCCAGCAGAATCAGCCAAGCCAAAACAGCATTCAAGAAAATGAAAAGCATTCTTACCAACAAACGCCTATCAATTAACATCAGGAAGAGAGTTCTTGAATGTTATATAGAACTGATAATGTTATACAGTTGTGAAGCTCAGATAGTCAACACACAAAGCCAGAACAAGATTGAGGCTGCTAAGATGTGGTTTCCAAGAAGAATGTTGAAAGTTCCATGGACAGCAAAGAAAATAAACGAGACAGTCTTGATGGAGGCAGACACAGGAAGATCTTCGTAAGGAAGATTGGAAAAAGACAGGCAACATTTATAGGCCATTTTATGAGGAAAGGGGAATTGGAGCACCTGGTCACAACGGGTAAGCCGGAGGGAAAGAGAGCACCAGTAGACCCAGGGAGAGAATATTGGACGGACTTGCAGAGTGGCTGAAGACAAAGAGGGTGGAAGAGGCGCTCGAGGCAACAAGAGATAGAAACAGATGGAAGGCCATGATCGCCAGTGCCATGTGGCAAGGCACTTGGTGATGATGATGATATAGGTCATGGCATCAGGCACACCAGTAAAATTAGTGTGAAGTCTTGAACGCCCTGTTGTAGCCTTTCTAAACATACACTGCCTACACCTACATTTCCTACATTCCCTAGACCTACTTCCCAACAGCACATTCAACTGTGGAGCGGTTCTGCTAAAGATTTCTGTAGTATGACGTGTCAAGATCGAGTGTGTAACCTTCAAGCTCTCAAGCGTAAGCGTGGCTTACTAAGTATGGCACTTTCTACTTAGCAAATTTCAGCTTCGTCGACAGGACACGTCTGCATGGAAAGACAACAGCATTCCAAAGATGCTTCTGTAAAAAGAGCTGAAGCCATGATAGTGAGACCCGGGAAGATCACCAAAGTGGTACAGTGACATCACCGACTGAGAAGACAGCACCCACAACCAGCAACCAGGGAACAGTTGTTCACACAGGGCACAGTCATGCTTAACCCTTTGGCTCCCACACCCTGTCCACCAACATCCTGCATTACCAAGCGAACAAGCAAAGCAAAAACGTAACCCTTTGACTCCCTCTCCCTATCCATCAGCTTCCTGCAGGAAGCTGGTGGATAGGATGAGGCAGTCAAAGGATTATGTTTTTGAAGCTGGTGGATAGGGTGCTGGAGTCAAAGGGTTATGTTTTTGCAGTGGGTGGATAGGGTGCTGGAGTCAAAGGGTTATGTTTTTGCAGTGGGTGGATAGGGTGTGGCAGTCAAAGGGTTATGTTTTTGAAGCTGGTGGATAGGGTGCTGGAGTCAAAGGGTTATGTTTTTGAAGTGGGTGGATAGGGTGCTGGAGTCAAAGGGTTATGTTTTTGCAATGGGTGGATAGGGTGTGGCAGTCAAAGGGTTATGTTTTTGCAGTTGGTTCTTAAGGTGTGGGAGTCAAAGGGTTATGTTTTTGCAGTTGGTTCTTAGGGTGAGGCAGTCAAAGGGTTATGTTTTTGCTGTTGGTGGATAGGGTGCGGGAGTCAAAGGGTTAAGTTTTTGCAGTTGGTGGACAGGGTGCGGGAGCCAAAGGGTTAAACAGTACAAACCAGACGCTATTCAACAGAAGAAGGACCGTCAGAAGCAGAACTAACAGCCACAGGACTTCTTTCTGTACATCATCAAGGACCGTCAGAAGCAGAACTAACAGCCACAGGACTTCTTTCTGTACATCATCAAGGACCGTCAGAAGCAGAACTAACAGCCACAGGACTTCTTTCCGTACATCATCAAGGACCGTCAGAAGCAGAACTAACAGCCACAGGACTTCTTTCTGTATATCATCTGCGGAAGAACATGTGTCTCCAGGACACACCTTGTATACCACATGAAATTCCATACCAGGCGATAGAGGTTGAACATACATAGGCCTACTCATCCACTTGATCGCTGGGAGACTCCATCACTTTCTGTGAGTGTACAAATCATTCATCATTTATGTAATTTTATCAGTCAGTTTACTATCATGATCACTTTCTACCAACTTTACAATATGTTCCTGTTTGTGGTAGTTTTGTCGTACAAGCCATTATCATACTCACTATCTACGAATTTTACACACAAAAACTGTTCCTGTTTGTGGTAGTTTTGTCGTACAAGCCATTATCATACTCACTATCTACGAATTTTACACACAAAAACTGTTCCTGTTTGTGTAGTTATGCCATACATTCTGTTATTTTGCTTTGGACGATTTTTACACATTCTTTCTCTTTGTGTGCAGTTTCATAATTCAACCTGCAATTGTTACCACTTTCCACGGACTCTCATATGCTCCTGTCTGCGCTGGTTTCAATAGATACTTGTCATTGTTTACCATCCGGCCGACCAGACGGTGAAGTGGTGTGCTTCCTGTCAAGAGAAGTGCTGTCTACTCGGCGATTGCGTCCTGTTTGTGCAGACGCCACAAATATCAGCTAGTAACCGTGCTGAGTGTGTAGCCTACTTGAAGCGACACTGTCACACATCTACGGCTGAAAATGGCACACGTAAGTGACTGTTCTGGGTCGAACTGATATTTACAACTGAAACATGGACATTATACCAGTCGCTGTGGTGTAGGGGTTAACGCAACGGACTACCGACTGCAAAGATTGTAGGTTCGAATCCCCATCAGTACCTTCAAAAATCATTGTGGGATTTTTCGGCTCTAACCGGATCCTACCAGAGTTGGGCGTGCTATGGACTCATTGGGAAGACTGAAACCACACAGTCGAGTCTCATCCACTTCACGGAGGCATCACTGAGGGTTTGCTCAAATCTTTTGACCAACACCACAGATGTCTGTATCTCTCCGGCCTGGTTGGCGCCAGGATATGTTATGATTGTAAGCGTAGAGTACAACTCTATCACACAGTCTCAATTCTAGATGGAACTCCATAGCATCATGATTATCATCCACATCGACATCATCATCATCGCATAATAAAAACCGTTTCAGCTTCTGTGGCCATTAAAGTGGCGTAGAATGTGGGACGAAAAAAGGAAAAGGTGAGCACAAAGGTAGTCTCCCTGAGTGCAATGATCATAAAAAAATGAAAAGAAACGTAGAGATTATTATTCACATAACTGTTTAAAACCCAGCCGGCTGCGCAGACCCATACCGAGGTTAGACTTCCTTGGTTTCAGTTTCAGTTTCTCAAGATGACGTCTCCGTACTCGGAACGAATTCCATATGCACTAACGTCACAGGTGCCACGTGTATGGTGACTGTAGCACATGCCTTAAGCCTGCACATAAACCCATGAGCTGGCCAGGTCCTGAGGCCCTATCCAGACTATGTTTTACCTAGTCTAAATTTCATATTGGTAATTTATCAGCCTCATCATCATCATCATCAGGTGCCCTGCCGCATGGCGTTGGCGATCATGGACTTCCAACCATCTCTATCTCTCGTTGCCCCCAGCATCTCCCCCACCCTCTTCATCCCCAGCCACTCTGCAAGTCCGTCCAGCATTCTCTCCCTGGATCTACTTGGTGCTCTCTTTCCCTCCAGCTTTCCCGTTGTGACCAGGTGCTCCAATCCCCCTTCCTCATAAAATGGCCTACAAATGTTGCTTGTCTTTTCCTAATCTTCCTTATGAGTGATCTATTTGTGTCTGCCTCCATCAAGACTGTCTCGTTTGTTTTCTTTGCTGTCCATAGAACTCTCAACATTCTTCTGAGAAACCACATCTCGGCTGCCTCGATCCTGCTCTGGCTTTGCTTGCTGACTGTCCACGCCTCGCATCCGTACAACAGTATTGGTTCTATATAACATTCAAGGACTCTCTTTCTGATGTTAATTGATAGGCATTTGTTGGTAAGAATTCTTGTCATCTTCTTGAATGCTGTTTTGGCTTGGCCGATTCTGCCAGCTATTTTCGATGTGCTTCTGCCGTCGGATGAAATGACCTTTCCCAGGTATTTGAACTTATTAACCTGTGTCAAGGTTGTGCCATTTGCTTTTATTTTGCATGAGGGGATTTCATGTTTTTTACTGATCACCATGGCTTCAGTCTTCCTGTTGTTTAGTTCCAACCCCTTACCTTTGCTTTCTGTTTCTAGTATATTCACAAGGTTTTGTAGGTCCCTTTCATTTTCTGCAATTAGCACGGTGTCATCTGCGTACCGAATGTTGTTTATCATTTTCCCTCCAACCTTTAATCCAGGGTCTTCTTCATCAGCCTATCACTGGAATAATCTTGGTTATATGTAAATGATATGTGTTTGTTTGTAACTTACCTTTAAAATAAGGAACAAAACTATATGGAAACATGTGTTTGTTTGTAACTTACCTTCAAAATAAGGAACAACACTATATGGAAACATGTGTTTGTTTGTAACTTACCTTCAAAATAAGGAACAACACTATATGGAAACATGTGTTTGTTTGTAACTTACTTTAAAATAAGGAACAAAACTATATGGAAACATGTGTTTGTTTGTAACTTACCTTCAAAATAAGGAACAACACTATATGGAAACATGTGTTTGTTTGTAACTTACCTTTAAAACAAGGAACAACACTATATGGAAACATGTGTTTGTTTGTAACTTACCTTTAAAATAAGGAACAAAACTATATCGAAACATACACAACACCTCGTTGTCCTTGAAAAAACAAAACGGAAAAAAGAAATACACGTGTCAATGCATTTGTGGCCTAGAATATTGCACTGAATTTAAGCTTCTGCACAGGTAAGGACTGTTGTCTACACACACACACACACACACACACGCACACACACACATACACACACACACACACACACACACACACACACACACACACACACACACACACACACACACATACACACACACACACTCACACACACACACACATACATACATATATATATATGTATTTGTACATATATTATATATACACACACACACACAGATACACACACACACACACACACACATATATATATATATATATATTGTGTGTTGTGTGTGTGTGTGTGTGTGTGTGTGTGTGTGTGTGTGTAGCGATATATATACATGTATTATTTGGATTGATAATTCGGTGTATGTATTGTGTGCATGTTTAGTTCTTAAGGATGCCAAATGTGCAGACGCAATTTTAGGTAATTTAGGGGCCGATTTTATATGTATGTTTTAGAGCCCTTAGTTAAGTTTACATTTGTATCCAGGTATGTTTTTTAAGTCCCTTGGTGATAAATTGAATGGAGTGGTCAATGCCAGAGGCATGTGCCTGAACGCATTGATATGTGTAATTAATTTTCTTTTCCATTTTGTTTTCTTTCAGCAAGGTATGCGCATATTTTTAGATGGCTGTAGGCTCTGTGCAGTCTGCTGGGCTTAAAGCAAGCAACAATAACGTTAACAGTAACATTATGTCATTCATATCAAGAGATCTTTTACCTGGTTATCATTCATACAAATTCATTTAACCCTTGTGATGTGTTCTATATGTCAAAATTTAGCGCCTCGCTACTATAGTTAAGATCATTCATTTTGCTTGGATATCTACTTGCATGTCATCCATATCAAGGGAGTTTTACATGTATGTCATTATGATCAAGGGACTTATACCTGTATGCCATTCACATTAAGAGATACTGACCTGTTTGTCATTCATATCAAAGTATTTAACCCGTATGACTTGATTTATATGTCAAGATGTTGTCCCTTATCAACATAGTCAAAAACCATTCATATCAGGTGGATATTTACCTGTATGTCATATTTATTAAGTGGGATTTTTTACCTGTTTACGTTCTTGTCAGGAAATTTTAACCTATTTGTCATTCGTGGTAAGGGATTCTTACCAACAGCTCATTCTTATCAAAGGATATTTTTACCTGTATCTCATTCATACCAAAGGGCGTTTTTAGCCTGTATATTTTTATATCAAAGCAATCAGTATCTGTATTTCATTTTGTAACATGGTAATTTTTACATGCATGCCATTCACTTCACGATTCTTTTCTTTTTTAAAAAAAAATTGTATGCCAACTTGATCTCAAAGGCATATGTCAAAGTTAAACTGATATAAGATTATTGGAATTTATTGTCAGACAGCAAATGACGCTGAAGAGAGAAACATAAAACAACTCACAGCCGTTGAACTGATATTAAGATTTATAAGAATTTATTATCAGACAGCAACTGACGCTGAAGAGAGAAACATAACGCAATTCACAATCGTTCAGCTGATATCAGATTTTACATATACATACACATGTCATTTACATGTAACCAAGATTATTCCAGTGGTAGGCTGATAAAATACCAGTATAAAATATAGACTAGGTAAAACATAGTCTAGATAGGGCCTCAGGACTTGGCCAGCTCATGGGTTTGTGTGCAGGCTTAAGGCATGTGCCATGATCACCATACACATGGCACCTGTGACGTTAGTGCATATGGAATTCGTTCCGAGTGCGGAGACGTCATCTTGAGAAACTGAAACTTATAGGGATTTATTATCAGACAGCAACTGACGCTGAAGAGAGAAACATAAAACAACACATAATCGTTTCTTGCAGGGTGGAGTTAACCCGGCCACTCCAGAACACGACTGGATAGTTGCTGTCAGAGAGTGGTATCCCAATCTTCAAACAGAAACCTATTTCGTACCACCGGTACACTTCAATCGACAGTGTCACGACGTAGATACTATAGAGGGCCAGACGGTCCGCGTCCTTGATAACCCATCTGCGGGTGGTCCCAAACGTCGGAACCCCAATGGTGAGTGGGTGAAAGGGAGAGTGTTCACCGAAAACCCTGCCACGCTGGACCCCGAGTGTATTCAGGACTCGGATCGTTTGGACGACGAAGCGACTAAAAAATGCCTGGACTTTCTGCGCCGGCTGTGTGATGAGCTGCCACAAGTCATGGTGGTTGTGTCACAACTGATGTTCAGAAAGTATCTGGACAACGTGACCAGCCCCACTGCCGTCGCCATGGCCCAGTTGCCGGACGTCAAGTCCCTCCCTAAAAATCTCGCCGATGGTGAGTGTGACATTTTGATCATACACAAACACCACGGGTTTATCATCGGGGAGGTGAAGGCAGTTGGAGGCAGTGACTACTTCTCCACACTGTCCGACAGCGACAAGGAGCGGACAGTGCTTAAAGTGGTTAACAAGGCGTTAAAGCAACTCAACAACCAGGAGACCGTTGTGAAACACCTGCTGTCTGACGTGAACAAAGTCAGGGTCACCAGTGGTGTGGCCCCCATCCCCGTAACAAAGATCCTCCTGCTGCCAAACATCACGTCTGATCAACTGCGGCAAGCCCTGGACACCTGTAAACCCTCAGCTGGACAAGTAAGTGCACAGCCATAATGTGTAAAACAGTTTCACACCGCGCGCATACACACAAAGCTTGTAGAGTGGCCGTGTGACGGTAAATAGCAAGATTATTGGTCAGATAGAGAAAAAGCAGGTGTAGTTGAGTTACAAGTGGTCCAGAAATCAAAACAGATTGTGTCTGATAAAAAGTCGAATCCTAGCAAACCGTACCCAACTACTACCACCATATAGGACTTGTTTTATTCTTTAATAAATCGAAAAACCTGAGGAACACGATCCAGCTTTATCCCAGAATCTATTCAGTTCTTTTACGCCAAGTGTGATGACCATTACATTTCTTTTTCAAACTTTAAACGACAAAGTATAATTGCAAGCACATCGTAAGAAAATAAATATTGATATTTCAGATTGTGATAGATATTCACTGAGTGATAAATATTGATATATCAGATTGTGATAGATATTAACTGAGTGATAAATATTGATATATCAGATTGTGATAAATATTCACTGAGTGATAAATGTTGATATTTCAGATTGTGATAAATATTCACTGAGTGATAAATATTGATATTTCAGATTGTGATAGATATTAACTGAGTGATAAATGTTGATATTTCAGATTGTGATAGATATTAACTGAGTGATAAATGTTGATATTTCAGATTGTGATAAATATTCACTGAGTGATAAATGTTGATATTTCAGATTGTGATAAATATTCACTGAGTGATAAATATTGATATTTCAGATTGTGATGAATATTAACTGAGTGATAAATATTGATATTTCAGATTGTGATGAATATTACATGTAACACGAATAAAATCTTGATATTTCAGATAGTGATCAATAGTAAACATCGATAGATGTTGATATTTCAGATTGTGATGAATATTAGCAGACTGATAAGTTTGATAATTCACATTGTTATGAACATTAACACACTGATGAATGTTGATATGTTAGATTCTGATGAATATTAACACACCGAATAATATTGATATTTTACATTGTCATGAATATTAACACACTAATGAATGTTGATATGTCAGAATCTGACGAATATTAATACACCGATCAATGTTGATATTTCACATTATTATGAATATTAACACACCGATCAATGTTGATATTTCACATTGTTATGAATATTAACACACTAATGAGTATTGATATGTCAGATTCTGATGAAGATTAACACACCGATCAATGTTGATATTTCACATTGTTGTGAATATTAACACACTAATGAATGTTGATATGTCAGATTCTGATGAAGATTAACACACCAATCAATGTTGATATTTCACATTGCGATGAACATAGACACACACTGATAAATGTTTATATCGGGTTGCGGTGAATATAAACACAAAGAGCAATGATGATATTTCATATTTTGATGAATAATGACACTGATGATGAATATAAACACATTGCCAAATGTTGGCATTTCAGATTTTGATAAACATACACAGATATGCACTGGTATTTCGGATTGTGCTAAATATGAATACACTGATAAATGTTCACATTTCAGATAGTAGTGAACATAAAAACACTGATTAATTTGATATTTCAGATTGTGAGTGGTATGATGACGCCATAACTGATGCTGTTTTTCAATATGTATTTTAGGCAGCGGTGAACGAATAAACACTCTGATTAATATTGATATTTCAGATTGTGAGTGGATATGAGACGCATATATGCTGTTGCATTTCAGTTTTGATAAACATACTGATATATTGTATATTCGATTGTGCTGGTATGATACGATAATGTCAATTTCAATAGTATGAACTAAAACACTGATTAATATTGATATTTCAGATTGTGAGTGGTATGATGACGCCATAAGTGATGCTGTTTTTCAATATGTATTTTAGACAGCGGTGAACGTATAAACACTCTGATTAATATTGATATTTCAGATTGTGGTGGTATGATGACGCCATAACTGATGCTGTTTTTTCAATATGTATTTTAGACAGCGGTGAACGTATAAACACTCTGATTAATATTGATATTTCAGATTGTGATCAGTATGATGACGCCATAAGTGATGCTGTTTTTCAATATGTATTTTAGACAGCGGTGAACGTATAAACTCTGATTAATATTGATATTTCAGACTGTGATCAGTATGATCACGCCATAACTATTGCTGTTTATTTTTCATATGTATTTTAGATTGCGGTGAATATATAAACTCTCATTAATGTTAATATTCATATTAGGATCAATATCACATGCCATAATGATGCTTTTTTAGTATGTATTTAGATAGCGTCAATATATAAACTCTGATTAATATTGATATTTCAGATTGTGATCAGTATGATCACGCATAATGATACTGTTTTTTTACTGAATATCTATCTATCTATCTATCTATCTATCTATCTATTATCTATTATTATCTATCTATGTATCTATCTATCTATGTATCTATCTATCTATCTAGTCTATGTATCTATCTATGCATCTATCTATCTATCTATCTCTATCTATCTCTCTGTCTATCTATCTATGTATTTATCTATCTATCTATCTATCTGTCTATCTATCATCTATCTATCTATACTATCTATGCATCTATCTATCTATACTATCTATATCTCTCTCTCTCTATCTGTCTGTCTGTTTATCTATCTATCTGTCTGTCTGTCTATCTATCTGTCTATCTATACATATAATTATATAGACATATGCATATATCAGATAGCGGTGAATATATAAACATTGATAGACATTGATTGGATCTACGATCACGCCATAATATGCTTTATATAATATATGTTAGGTAGCGGTGAATACATAAACACTCTGATTAATATTGTGATCAATATGTTCTCGCCATGACTCTTGCAGTTTCAGAACGTGGCGACAGATCTCTGTCTGTGCCTGAATAACAGCACAGGCGTGGCACAGGCTGTGGAGCGATGTCTGTGTAGTGACAACCTGGCCAAACCTGACGTCTGGTGGAAGACCATTCTGCCAACGTCCCCAGCCTCCAATCCATGCTTCACAGGTGGTCTTTACGATCGTCTGGTGGCCAGGTATATGAGTCGCCTGTCTGTCAGTTTGTTGTATTTGATTGACTGTGCTTCTGTCTGTGTGTGTCACTGTCTGTCAGTTTGTTGTATTTGATTGACTGTGCTTCTGTCTGTGTGTGTCACTGTCTGTTTGTTGTATTTGATTGACTGTGCTTCTGTCTGTGTGTGTCCTGTCTGTTTGTTGTATTTGATTGACTGTGCTTCTGTCTGTGTGTGTCACTGTCTGTTTGTTGTATTTGATTGACTGTGCTTCTGTCTGTGTGTGTCACTGTTGTTTGTTGTATTTGATTGACTGTGCTTCTGTCTGTGTGAGTCACTGTCTGTTTGTTGTATTTGATTGACTGTGCTTCTGTCTGTGTGTCACTGTCTGTTTGTTGTATTTGATTGACTGTGCTTCTGTCTGTGTCACTGTTCTGTTTGTTGTATTTGATTGACTGTGCTTCTGTCTGTTGTGTCACGTCTGTTTGTTATTTGTGACTGTGCTCTGTCTGTTGTGTTTGTATTTGTTGTATTGATTGACTGGCTTCTGTCTGTGTGTGTCACTGTCTGTTTGTTATTGATTGACTGTGCTTCTGTCTGTGTGGCAGCTTCGTTTGTTGTATTTGATTGACTGTGCTTCTGTCTGTGTGTGTCACTGTCTGTCTTGTTGTATTTGATTGACTGTGCTTCTGTCTGTGTGTGTCTGCTGTCTGTTTGTTGTATTTGATTGACTGTGCTTCTGTCTGTGTGTGTCACTGTCTGTTTTGTTGTATTTGATTGACTGTGCTTCTGTCTGTGTGTGTGTCTGTCTGTTTGTTGTATTTGATTGACTGTGCTTCTGTCTGTGTGTCACTGTCTGTTTGTTGTATTTGATTGACTGTGCTTCTGTCTGTGTGTGTCACTGTCTGTGTTTGTTGTATTTGATTGACTGTGCTTTGTCTGTGTGTGTCACTGTCTGTTTTGTTGTATTTGATTGACTGTGCTTCTGTCTGTGTGTCACTGTCTGTTTGTTGTATTTGATTGACTGTGCTCTTCTGTCTGTGTGTGATGTTACTTGCTTGTCTGTCAGTCGTTTGTTGTATTTGATTGACTGTGCTTCTGTCTGTGTCACTGTCTGTCTGTTTGTTGTATTTGATTGACTGTGCTTCTGTCTGTGTCACTGTCTGTCAGTTTGTTGTATTTGATTGACTGTGCTTCTGTCTGTGTGTCACTGTCTGTCAGTTTGTTGTATTTGATTGACTGTGCTTCTGTCTGTGTCACTGTCTGTCAGTTTGTTGTATTTGATTGACTGTGCTTCTGTCTGTGTCACTGTCTGTCAGTTTGTTGTATTTGTTGACTGTGCTTCTGTCTGTGTCACTGTCTGTGAGTTTGTTGTATTTGATTGACTGTGCTTCTGTCTGTGTGTGTCACTGTCATGTTTGTTGTATTTGATTGACTGTGCTTCTGTCTGTGTCACTGTCTGTCAGTTTGTTGTATTTGATTGACTGTGCTTCTGTCTGTGTTCACTGTCTGTCGTTTGTTGTATTTGATTGACTGTGCTTCTCTCTGTGTGTGTCACTGTCTGTGTTTGTTGTATTTGATTGACTGTGCTTCTCTCTGTGTGTGTCACTGTCAGTTTGTTGTATTTGATTGACTGTGCTTCTCTCTGTGTGTGTCACTGTCTGTCAGTTTGTTGTATTTGATTGACTGTGCTTCTCTCTGTGTGTCACTCGTCATTTTGTGTTGTGCTGTCTTCTTTCTGTTCTGTCTATTTCTGTCTCTGTCTCTCTGTCTGTCTCCCTCTCTCTGTGCCTCTGTTTGTCTGTCTCTCTCTGTGTCTCTCTGTGTCTCTCTGTCTCTCTCTGTCTCTCTGTCTCCGTCTCTCTCTCTTTCTCTGTCTTTTATCTCCGTTTTTCTGTCTGTCTTATGTCTGTCTCTCTGTCTTTCTCTGTGTCTTTTTCTGTCTCTGATTGTCTGTCGTCTGTCTGTCTCTCTGTGTGTCTCTCTCTGTTTATCTCTCTCTCTCTCTCTCTGCATCTGTCTGTCTGCCTATCCCCCCCCCCCTTCCCTCTCTCTGTTTCTCTTTGCCCTCCTCTTCCTCTCTCTGTTTCTCGGTCTGTGTCTCTTTTTTGTCTGTCTGTCTGTCTGTCTGTCTCTTTTTCCTGTCAATATTTGTCTGTCTGTCTCTCTCCTTCTCTCTCTCTTTCTTTTTCCTGTCAATATTTGTCTGTCTGTCTGTCTGTCTCTCTCTCTCCCTTCTTCTCTCTCTCTCTTTCTTTTTCCTGTCAATATTTGTCTGTCTGATTGCCTGCATGTCGGACTGCGTATCTGTAACAGTTGTGTATGTTATTATCAGCGAGTGATGCTGGACTTCAGACCAAAGTAGTCCAATTTGTTCAAATGTCGTGTCTAGTGATCAGGAAACAATTACTGGTGAATGGAAAAGTCACTTCTGTTGTGTCAACTGTATATAGAACTCTCCATTACCGTATGTTGTCTCGGACGTGTCTTGAAGATCAACAACAACAACAACAAAACCAAAACAAAAAACCCCAAAAATGGTAACATAAGTGCCTTAAAAAGATCTGTTCCATACGTTAGACTGCATTGTGAACATAACTACTACTGTGAATACACATCGTAATATATATATATATAATATATTAATATATATATTATATATAATAGCTACGCACAAAAAGTTAAGGATCACTATGAGAAAACAGGTGCGTAATAAACTCAGTTCGCTACTGTTATTTATTTCACAGTCCAGCCAAATTGTTATGAATTCTTGTTCAGCTGTAAGTGGGCGATGTTGTGTTAGTGCGAAAATTGCACGGGATTCTCTACTACTGAGCTTGGCCGCAAACGGAAAACGGAAACTTGCGGAAAAGGACATTGTTTTGGACCGTTCTGCCTGAACACATTGCACAAGCCAGATGGAAAAACCATTATGCACGTGCAAGCACTGCTGTTTATGTGTGAGATGCTGTCTCTTGCTTGGCTTTATAAGAAGACATTCCACCAGTAGTAGGCCTGATCTGACAATGCTTCCACGACGAAAATTGAGCGAGTTTGAGAGGGGACGAGCTGTTGCATGGTTCCAAGATGGTGTTCCCAAGCGAGAAGTGGCCAGGTGACTTCAGGTGTCCATCTCGGTCATTGTCAGACTGATTCAACGCTTCACAGCCACTGGGAGGGTCCATGAAAGACACAGATCTGGTCGACCGAAGAAGACAAACCCACGTGAAGATCGTCTCATTGAACGACAAGCCCTGCAGACAAGAACAGCCTCTTCCAGCATCATTCGAAGGCAGCTGAGGGTGGCTACTAACATCAACATCAGCCAGCAGACCATACGGAACCGCCTTCATGGGTTTAACCTCCGTTCTCGTCGCCCAGCTGTACGGCCACGCTTAACTCCAGCCCATAGGGCAGCACGCCGCGCCTTCTGCAGACGTCACGTGAGGTGGACACGTCAGCAATGGTCCCAGGTCCTGTTCAGTGATGAATCACGCTTCACCATGAACCACAACGACGGCCGACTGAGGGTCTGGAGGCGCCCAGGGCAACGCTTTATTGACACCACTGTCCAAGAAAAGGTGGCCTTTGGTGGAGGTTCTGTAATGGTCTGGGGGGCCTTCAGCCTTCATCACAGAACACCCTTGTATCATGTACAGGGTAACCTGACTGGCCTCCGATACCGGGATGAGATCCTTCGACCGCTGGCTGTGCCTACACTGCAGCAGATGGGACCGACGGCTGTCTACCAGGATGACAACGCTCGCCCCCACAGGGCAAGGGTGGTCAACGACTTCCTGCAGCAGTCTGGAGCAACAGAATGGAGTGGCCAGCATGCAGTCCCGATCTCAACCCGATTGAGAACCTCTGGGATGAGCTGGATCGCAAAGTGAGGAGCAACCACCCCCCTCCCAGGGATGCCCAACACCTCTACCAGATGCTGCAGGCTGAGTGGCAGGCGCTTCCACAGAGGATCTTCACCAACCTGGTCAACTCGATGAGGACTCGCTGCGTCGAGTGCCAGAACAGCCATGGCGGTTACACGCATTACTGAACTTTTGGGAGCATCAGAATGCCCTGTCTTGTGATTTCAGTGACTTTGGGAAATCAAATTTCGATACGTACCCACTTTGATCAAATGTACACACCAAACGATTGCTCGAAATTGAAGGCAATTGTGTATCGTTATCACTAAAGCATGGAATTAAATGTTTGCCAAACTTCAACGCATTGGCTTTCTCATTTTGAAAGTTATGAATTTTTGTGCAAGTGATCCTTAA
>CM060312.1:99132734-99167734 GCA_030674185.1 Monoplex corrugatus | reverse complement strand
ATAGTCCCTTATGTATAGGTGGAAACTTGATGCATTCAAAACTACTACTCAAAACAAGTTAAGGGCCACCTCCGATCTTCACTGGTGTCGACAACTCGGTGTATTGACGCGAGTTGATGAAATCGTACAAATTAACTTGTGTTGCTGTATTGCTGAAGCAGTGCATATGTCAGATTGAAGCATGTGAAAAAATCCGCTTGACACCAGGTTCATGCTGAGCAACACGAGAAACGCGAAAGTCATGGAAAATTGTTGTGTTTTCGCTGTACCCCCTAGTACTGGACAGGAACAGCATGCGAGAGAAATGGGTTGCACGTGCACGGCGCACTACTGATGAACGCGTTCACCACCTCTTAGGCTGCCAGTGCGTATTTAAAGGGGCTAACCAGCCGCACAAATAACCATGCCACCAAGACGAAAATTGAGTGACACAAACCGAGGACGAGCGCTGGCATGGATCCAGGATGGAATTGCTACACGGGAAGTGGCAAGAAGAGTCGGAGTGAGCCACTCCGTGATACAGAGACTACGAGACCGTGTCCATGCAACTGGACAGGTGGCAGAACGGCACCGTACTGGCAGACCCAGTTCAACGACAAGACGGCAGGACCGATACATTGTGACGCAGGCTCTGCGCGATCGGATTTCCACCGCCAGCGGGCTGAGAGACAACTCAGAGCAGCAAGCAACACGAATGTCAGCGACCAGACAATTCGGAATTGTTTGCGTTCGGCAAATCTTGCGTCAAGGGCGGCTGCTGTTCGTACGACACATCCTGCCACGCCACAGGGTGGCCCGTACAGCCTGGTGCACACAGCATGTGAGGTGGACTGTGAGGCAATGGTCCAACGTCCTCTTCACAGATGAATCCCGATTCACCGTGAGGTTCAATGACGGCAGGGTGCGCGTCTGGAGACGTGTTGGCGAACGATTCACAGATGCCACTGTCAGAGAGCATGACCGATATGGTGGTGGGTCTGTCATGATGTGGGGAGGCATCAGTTTCAACCACCGCACTCTCCTGTACCACGTCCCCGGCAATCTGACAGGGCATCGCTACAGGGATGAAATTCTGAACCCTGTGGCACTACCAACCCTGCAAGCCATTGGTAACGGCGCTGTTCTGCAGGACGATAATGCTCGTCCACATCGTGCTGCTGTCGTCACCAACTTTCTCCAACAGCAGGGTGTCGTCAGGTTGCTGTGGCCAGCCAACTCGCCCGACCTATCACCCATTGAACACCTCTGGGATGTGTTGGGACGGGCTGTCCGACGCAACCATCCTCCTGCAGCCAATCAACAAGAGCTGGTCCAGTTCCTGCAGCAGGAATGGGCCGCCATCCCTCAAGCGACTCTCCGCAACCTCATTCGGTCCATGCGTCGCCGTTGCACAGCCTGTCTCGCTGCAAGAGGTGGTCATACCCGATATTGAATGAACTTTCATGTCAGAGGCCATGTTTGTGAATTGTCCATTTCAACCTCCTGACTTCAAATACACATTCCGAGGAGTGTGTGCTTTTGTAACTCGGTTTTTTGCTTTTTCCGGTTTGACACTGAATGAAATTAAATTTTCACTCTGATTCAAGTTCATGTCTTTCATGCTTTTGATTTTACAGTGCGTTGTAACAGTGGCCCTTAACTTGTTTTGAGTAGTATAGTATGTCTGTATGAACAGAAGATAACACATAGTCATATTCTTTCATGCGTTCGGGTAAAACGACGTATACCTACGCTGTCAACGAAGACAGTTTCTGACATATTTGCCTCACCATCCTTAACATATGAATTTTTTGTTAGCCTGACAAAAAGTCCTATAGCGATTTATCTTTAACACGCCGTTATTTCCAATGTTCAATGTTATGGTTAGCCAATTTTACTGTTTCAATCGTTAATTATGATAACATCATTTGTGAATTTTTCCTTCTCGTCTACGGCACAGTTGTTTTCTGGTTCATGTTTTTCCTGAAGATTAACCATTTTTAGGTATCCTCTTCACTCCTCATGAATCCTCACTTTTTTGTTGTTGTTGTTGTTGTTGTTGTCTAAAATCATTTGAGTGAATAGACATTAAATCAAAGACCACACACACACACACTCACACACACGCACACACTCACACACACTCACACGCACACACACACTCACACACACACACACGCACACACACTCTCACACACACACACGCACACACACGCACACACACGCGCGCGCACACACACACACACACACACACACACACACACTCACACACACACATCCCTCCCACAATGTGTGTGAAGACGAACGTGCACGTAATACTATCTATATACACCTATTATGTATGTGCAGAACAGAAAGGACTAGCTGTAAGACAGGTCCAGTGGGACCTAATGCCACTTTCCTTCAGTAATAAATTATTCTGACATCTGAGGTCTGAAGTCTCCCTCTCACTCTGACCTGTCTCACCTGTCGGCGTCACCGGGTTTGGTGTTGGCCGCTGCACTCTTTGACACCACCATCTCCCTCCAGGCCGCTCAGTCTTGACTTTTGTAGACAGTACCTTGAAATTCAGGCCACTGAAGATGCTGGTTATGTTCTCGATGTGTAAGATTGGAGGTCTGCCTTTCTTCCTTTTTGCCTTTGTTTTTTCCTTGAAAGATGGTTGCCATGAGGTCCGTGTTCTTGCTGCGTGACACATGGCCAATGTATTTTAGTCTTCTGTTGTTGATGTCTGCTATCAGATTTCTGATGGTATTAATTTCTTCCGGGACACTTTCATTAGTTCTATCTGTCCATTTGACACGCAGTAATCTCCGATAAGACTTCATCTCTGCTGCCTCAATTCTTCTGCAATCAGAGATTTTTACTCTCATAGTCCAGGCTTCGCAGCCATAAATCATGACTGGCCAGATCAAACATTTTTAACAGTCTACTTCCTCTCAATACGATTTACTATTGTATGTCATACAAACAGTTTCAAGTAACTCCCTCTCAATACGGTTTATTATTGTATGTCATACAAACAGTTTCAAGTAACTCCCTCTCAATACAATATATTATTGTTTGTCATACAAACAGTTTCGAGGACTTCTTCAAACGTATCCAGGACGAAGCGAGCACAGTGTTTATGTGGGCAGCAGGGATGAACATCATGACAGCACCACCACACAGAATGTGTGTTCAAACGCTATCGTTTCCTCTGAGGTGTCCTCCAGCCATCACCCGCCAGGTGGAAAAATCACCGTTCATCTCCAAGTACAGCACACTGGTCGAGCCTGTGTCGACAGAAGGACCAGCCATAAGGTGGCTGTACCACGGGGACCTGCCTGGTCACAATGGGAGGCATCCATCGAGTTGTCCGTCCTGTACTGACGCCTTAGTGGATGTCTTGAGGGAACTGGGTGTCAAGAAGTCAGGTGCTGTTGAGGTTCAGTTTTAGTTTCAGTTTCTCAAGATGACGTCTCCGTACTGGGAATGAATTCCATATGTACTAATGTCACAGGTGCCATGTGTATGGTGATCATGGCACGAGCCTTAAGCCTGCACATAAACCCATGAGCTGGCCAGATCCTGAGGGCCTACTTAAGACTGTTTTATCTAGTCTATATCTTATACTGGTATTTCATCAGCCTACCGCTGGAATAATCCTGGTTACCTGCAATTGACATGTGTGTGTGTATCTTACCTTAAAAAATGTTTCCACTGTTGATCTTGTGACTATTGTTTTTGTTACTGTTCTTGTTGTAGTGGTCATGAACTGCTGATGGTAGTCGTTGTTGTTGGTGGTGTTGGTAGTGTCAATGGTGGTGGTGGTGGTAGTGGTGGTAATGATGATAGTGATGGTGTGGTTGTTGCTGTTGGTGGTGGTGGTAATGATGGTAGTGATGGTGTGGGTGGTGGTAGTGGTTGTGGTAGTAGCGGCGGTGATATTGATGGTGGAGATTGTGTTGGTAGTCGTAGTGACGGTGTTAGTAGTGATGATGATGGTAGTGGGTAATGATGGTGGTGGCAGAATTAGTGGTGGTGGTGGTCATAGTCATCATCATCATCAGGTGTCCTGCTGCATGGCGTTGGCGATCATGGACTTCCATCTGTCTCTATCTCTTGTTGCCCCAAGCATCTCCTCCACCCTCCTCGTCTTCAGCCACTCTGCAAGTCCGTCTAGCATTTTCTCCCTGGGTCTACCTGGTGCTCTCTTTCCCTCCAGCTTTCCCGTTGTGACCAGATGCTCCAATTCCCCCTTCCTCATAAAATGGCCTATAAATGTTGTCTGTCTTTTCCTAATCTTCCTTATGAATGATCTACTTGTGTCTGCCTCCATCAAGACTGTCTCGTTTGTTTTCTTTGCTGTCCATGTAACTCTCAACATTCTTCTTAGAAACCACATCTCGGCTGCCTCAATCTTGTTCTGGCTTTGCTTGTTGATTGTCCACGCCTCACATCCGTACAACAGTATTGGTTCTATATCACATTCAAGAACTCTCTTCCTGATGTTAATTGATAGGCATTTGTTGGTAAGAATGCTTGTCATCTTCTTGAATGCTGTTTGGCTTGGCCGATTCTGCTGGCTATTTCCGATGAAATGACCGTTCCCAGGTATTCAAACTTATTAACATTGTTGTTATTTTGCATGAGGGGATTTCAAGTTATTTACTGATCACCATGTGGTCATAGTAGAGGTGGTATAGGCGGTGTTAGTGGTGGTAGTAGCAGATGTGTTATTGATCCTAGTGGTAGAGATGGTGGTGATGGTGTTAGTGGTGGTGGCACTTGTGGTGATGGTGGTAGTGGTGGTGGTCTGGTGGTGATGGTGGTAGTGGTGATGGTGGAGGCACTGGTGGTGATGGTGGCAGTGGTGGTAGTGGTGGTGATGATAGTGATGGCGGTAGTATGATGGTGATAGTGGTGATGGTGGTGGCAGTAATGTGGTCACGATGGTAGTAGTGGTAGTGATGATAGTGATGGTAGTGATGGTAGTGATGATAGTGATGGTAGTGATGGTAGTGATGATAGTGATGGTAGTGATGGTAGTGATGGTAGTGATGATAGTGATGGTAGTGATGGTGGGGTGGTGATGGTAGTGATGGTAATGATGATAGTGAAGATAATGATGGTAGTGATGTTAGTGATGATAGTGATGATGGTGATGGTAGTGATGATGGTGATGGTATGTGATGTAGTGATGATGGTGATGGTAGTGATGATGGTGATGGTAGTGATGTGGGATGATAGTGATGATGATATGATGGTAGTGATGGTAGTGATGATAGTGATGATGGTGATGATGTGATGATAGTGATGATGGTGATGGTAGTGATGATAGTGATGGCAGTGATGGTAATGATGATGGTGATGATAGTGATGATAGTGATGGATATGATAATAGTGATGGTAGTGATATATATGATGGTAGTGGTGGTAGTGATGGTGGTGATGATAGTGATGATAGTGATGATGGTGATGGTAGTGATGATGGTGATGGTAGTGATGATGGTGATGGTAGTGATGATGTGGTGATAGTGAAGATGGTGATGGTAGTGATGATGGTGATGGTAGTGATGATGGTGATGGTAGTGATGATAGTGATGATAGTGATGATAATGATGGTAGTGATGATAGTGATGATAGTGAGGATGGTGATGGTAGTGATGGTAGTGATGATGTGATGGTAGTGATGATAGTGATGATAGCGATGATAATGATGGTAGTGATGATGATGGTAGTGATGATAGTGATGATAGTGATGGTAGTGATGATAGTGATGATTGTAATGATAGTGATGATAGTGATGATAATGATGATGATATAATGATGATAGTGAGGTGGTGATGGTAGTGATGGTAGTGATGATTGTGATGATAGTGATGATAGTGATGGTAGTGATGATAATGATGTAGTGATGGTAGTGATGGTAGTGATGATAGTGATGATAGTGATGGTAGTGATGATAATGATGATATGATGGTAGTGATGTAGTGATGATAATGATGATAGTGATGTATGATGATAGTGATGATAGTGATGAGTATGATAGTGATGTAGTGATGAGTTATGATAGTGATGGTAGTGATGATAATGATGGTAGTGATGATAGTGATGGTAGTGATGATGGTGATGGTAGTGATGATAGTGATGATAGTGATGATAGTGAGATATGATGATATTGATGGTGGTGATGATAGTGATGATAGTGATGATGATGATGGTAGTGATGGTAGTGATGGTAGTGATGATGGTGATGGTAGTGATGATGGTGATGGTAGTGGTGATAGTGATGATAGTGATGATAATGATGGTAGTGTGATATGATGATGATGTAGTGATGGTATGATGGTAATGATGATGGTGATGGTAATGATGATAGTGATGATAGTGATGATAATGATGATAGTTATGGTGGTGATGATAGTGATGTAGTGATGATGGTGATGGTAGTGATGGTGGTGATGGTAGTGATGGTGGTGATGTGGTGATGATAGTGATGGTAGTGATGTAGTGATGGTGGTGATGGTAGTGATGGAGGTGGTGGTGGTGATGGTGGTGATGATAGTGATGGTAGTGATGGTAGTGATATAGTGATGGTGGTGATAATAGTGATGATAGTGATGATAGTGATGGTAGTGATGGTAGTGATGGAAGAGATGATGGTGATGGTAGTGACGGTGATGATAGTGATGATAGTGATGGTAGTGATGATGGTGATGATAGTGATGGTGGTGATGATAGTGAAAGGTGGTGATGGTAGTGATGTTAGTGATGGTAGTGATGATAGTGAAAGGTGGTGATGGTAGTGATGTTAGTGATGGTAGTAATGATAGTGATGATAGTGATGGTAGTGATGTATAGTGATGGTGGTGATGGTAGTGATGATGGTGAGTGTGATGGTGGTGTATGGTATGATGATAGTGATGTAGTGATGATAGTGATGTGGTGATGGTGGTGATGATAGTGAAAGGTGGTGATGGTAGTGATGTTAGTGATGGTAGTGATGATAGTGATGATAGTGATGGTAGTGATGATAGTGATGGTGGTGATGGTAGTGATGATGGTGATGGTAGTGATGGTGGTGATGGTAGTGATGATAGTGATGTAGTGATGATAGTTGATGAGTGATGGTGGTGATGATAGTGATGGTGGTGATGGTAGTGATGATAGTGATGGTAGTGATAATAGTGATTATAGTGATGGTGGGATGATAGTGATGTGTAGTGATGGTAGTGATAGTAGTGATGGTAGTGATGGTGGTGATGATAGTCATGATAGTGATGATAGTGATGGTGTGATGGTGGAGATGATAGTGATGATAGTGATGGTAGTGATGGTAGTGATGGTAGTGATAATAGTGATGGTAGTGATAGTGGTGATGGTAGTGATAATAGTGATGGTAGTGATGGTAGTGATATTAGTGATAGTAGTATGGTGGTGATGATAGTGATGATAGTGATGGTAGTGATGATAGTGATGATAGTGATGGTAGTGATGGTGGTGATGGTAGTGATGGTGGTGATAATAGTGATGATAGTGATGATAGTGATGGTAGTGATGATTAGTGATGATAGTGATGGTAGTGATGATATTGATGATAGTGATGGTAGTGATTATAGTGATGATAGTGATGATAGTGATGATATTGATGATAGTGATGATAGTGATGGTAGGATAGTGATGTGTGATGATAATGATGGTAGTGATGGTGGTGATAATAGTGATAATAGTGATGATAGTGATGATAGTCATGATAGTGATGGTAGTGATGGTGGTGATAATAGTGACAATAGTGATGATAGTGATGATAATGATGGTAGTGATGGTGGTGATAATAGTGATGGTTGTGATGGTAGTGATGATAGTGATGATAGTGATGATAATGATGGTAGTGATGGTGGTGATGGTAGTGATGATAGTGATGGCAGTGATGGTAGTGATGATAGTGATGTAGTGATGATAGTGATGTAGTGATGATAGTGATGGTAGTGATGGTAGTGATGGTAGTGAGGATAGTGATGGTAGTGGATGGTGGTGATATAGTGATGGTGGTGATGGTAGTGATGATATGTGATGGTGGTGATGATAGTGATGATAGTGATGGTAGTGATGGTGGTGATAATAGTGATGGTAGTGATGGTAGTGATGATAGTGATGGTGGTGATGATAGTGATGATAGTGATGGTGGTGATGGTGGTGATAATAGTGATGATAGTGATGATAGAGATGGTGGTGATGACAGTGATGATAGTGATGGTGGTGATGGTGGTGATAATAGTGATGATAGTGATGGTGGTGATGATAGTGATGATAGTGATGGTAGTGATGATATTGATGATAGTGATGGTAGTGATGATAGTGATGATAGTGATGATGTTGATGATAGTGATGATAGTGATGGTAGTGATGATAGTGATGAAAATGATGGTAGTGATGGGTGATAATAGTGATAATAGTGATGATAGTGATGATAGTGATGATAGTCATGATAGTGATGGTAGTGATGGTGGTGATAATAGTGATAATAGTGATGATAGTGATGATAGTGATGATAATGATGGTAGTGATGGTGGTGATAATAGTGATGGTAGTGATGATAGTGATGATAATGATGGTAGTGATGGTGGTGATGGTAGTGATGATAGTGAAGGTAGTGATGGTAGTGATGATAGTGATGATAATGGTGATGTAGTAATGGTTGTGATATTGATGATAATGGTGATGTAGTGATGGTGATATTGATGATAATGGTGATGTAGTTATGATTGTGATATTGATGATAATGGTGATGCAGTGATGGTTGTGATATTGATGATAATGGTGATGTAGTGATGGTTGTGATATTGATGATAATGGTGATGTAGTAATGGTGGTGATATTGATGATAGTGGTGTTGCAGTGATGGTGATATTGATGATAGTGGTACTGTAGTGATGATGGTGATATTGATGATAATGGTGATGTAGTGATGGTGGTGATATTGATGATAGTGGTGATGTAGTGATGGTGGTGATATTGATGATAGTGGTGATGTAGTGATGATGGTGATATTGATGATAATGGTGATGTAGTGATGGTTGTGATATTGATGATAGTGGTGATGTAGTGATGGTGATATTGATGATAGTGGTGATGTAGTGATGGTTGTGATGTAGTGATGGTGGTGATGTAGTGATGGTGGTGATATTGATGACAGTGGTGATGTAGTGATGGTTGTGATATTGATGATATGGTGATGTAGTGATGGTGGTGATATTGATGATAATGGTGATGTAGTGATGGTGGTGATATTGATGAATGGTGATGTAGTGATGGTGTGATATTGATGATATGGTGATGTATGGTGATGAGTGTGTGTGATATTGATGATAATGGTGATGTAGTGATGGTGGTGATATTGGTGATTAATGGTGATGTAGTGATGTGGTTGATATGTGATGATGATGTGGTTATGATTTGTATGATGTGGTGATATGATGTATATGAGTGATGGTGATTGTTATGGTGGTAGTGTTGATATTGATATATGGTATAGTGATGTGTGATGATGATGGTGATGTATGATGTGTGATATTGTGTATGTGATAGTATGGTGGTGATATTGATGATAATGGTGATGTAGTGATGGTGATATGATGATATGGTGTGTAGTGATGTGGTGATATTGATGATATGGTGATGTAGTGATGGTGGTGATATTGATGATAATGGTGATGTAGTGATGGTGTGTATTGATGATATGTGATGTGATGTGTGATATTGATGATGTGGTGATGTAGTGATGGTGGTGATATTGATGATATGGTGATGTAGTGATGGTGGTGATATTGATGATGTGGTGATGTAGTGATGGTGGTGATTATGATGTGGTGATGTAGTGATGGTGGGATATTGATGATATGGTGATGTAGTGATGGTGGTGATATTGATGATATGGTGATGTAGTGATGGTGGTGATATTGATGATAGTGGTGATGTAGTGATGGTGGTGATATTGATGTATGTAGATAGTTGATGTAGTGAGTGGTGATATTGATGATATGTGATGTAGTGATGGTGTGATATTGTGATAATGGTGATGTAGTGATGGTGGTGATATTGATGTTATAGGTGATGTAGTGATGGTGGTGATATTGATGATAATGTGAGTAGTGAGTGAATGATATATGTGTGTAGTGATTGTATGTAGTGATGGTGGTGATATTGATGATAATGGTGATGTAGTGATGGTGGTGATATTGATGATAATGGTGATGTAGTGATGGTGGTGATATTGATGATATGGTGATGTAGTGATGGTGGTGATATTGATGATAATGTGATGTAGTGATGGTGTGATATTGATGATATGGTGATGTAGTGATGGTGTGATATTGATGATATGTGATGTAGTGATGGTTATATTGATAATGGTGATGTAGTGATGGTGGTGATATTGATGATTGTGATGTAGTATTGGTTGGTATAGTAGTGATGGTGGTGATATTGATGATATGGTGATGTAGTGATGGTGGTGATATTGATGATAGTGTGATGTAGTGATGGTGGGTAGGATATTGTATGATGATGGTGGTGATATTGATGTATTGAGTGTGATGATGAGTTGATGTAGTGATGGTGGTGATATTGATGATAAGATGGTGATGTAGTGATGGTTGATGATATTGATGATAATGTGATGTAGTGATGGTGAATTGATGATATGGTGATGTAGTGAGTGGTGATATTGATGATAATAAGTTAGTAAGTAAGTAAGTAAGTATGGAGATTTTTATAGCGCTTTCTATGGACTCAAAGCGCTTCACAAATTTGAAAAGGAGGAGTAAAGTGGTGAAATGGGAGGGGAGAACACATTTTCAACAAAATACATAATACAAGAAATACACATAAACACATACATGCAGGCATGCACGCGTGTGCAGCAACGAATGCAGACACACACACGCACACACAAACACACCCACACACAAACACCCACGCGCGCACCCACACGCACACACACCCACGCACGCATACAATAAAACAAGAAAATTCAGGTTTCAAAAGTACTGGCGGAATAAGTGAGTTTTCAGGTTGGATTTAAAGGAAGAGAGAGAGGGGCTGTGGCGGAGAGAGTGAGGCAGGGAATTCCACTCAACAGCAGCAGAGTATGAGAAGGAACGACCACCATGTTGCTTTCTATTGAATCCGGGGACACGGAATATTCTGTCGTCAGAAGCGGAACGTAAAGAACGAGAAGGAACATAGACTTGAAATAGATCAGATATATACGCTGGAGCAGTGCCCGAGATGACATGAAAAGAAATACAAGCAGATTTGTACTTAATTCTTTGTTCGATCGGAAGCCAGTGGAGTTGTTTAAAGAGAGGTGTGCAATGGTGTGATTTGCGAGCTTTGAAAATTAATTTGGCTGCAGAGTTTTGAACCTGTTGAAGGGGTTTGAGAAGAGTCTTGGGACAGCCGAGAAGTAAGGAGTTGCAATAATCTAATCTGGACAGAATACAAGCAGTTACAAGTGTTTTTGTTGCTTCATATGTGAGGTAATGACGTATGGAACTGATTTGTCGGAGTTGGATGTATGCGGCCTGACACGTTTTCATGATCTGATGTTTCATAGTTAGATGAGAATAAGAAAGAATCCAAGATAGCGTGACTGTTCAGAGAAATCAACAATAGAATCTTCGAAACGAATGTTAGAGGGAAGGTCAGAAGAGATAGCAGGACTGGGAGAAAAGCGCATTGCTTCGGTTTTTCCTTGGTTTAGCTTGAGGCGACTATCGTCCATCCAGGTTTTTATGTCAGAAACAGAGTCTTGCAATGATTGAATAAGTGAAGAGTAATTTGAAGGGGATTCAGAGTTGTTTAACTGTGTATCATCAGCAAACATTTGATGACGAATAGAATGATCAGTGATAAGATTTGAAAGTGGAGTCGTGTATAGTGAGAAAAGAACAGGGCCCAGTACGGAGCCCTGCGGGACACCAAAATCCAGGGTTGTTTCGTGTGAACGGGAGTTGTTTACAACAACAAACTGTTTTCGATTTGATAGATTGGACGAGAACAAGTCGAGTGCACAGCCTTTGATACCAAAGACGTGTTCCAGACGGTGGAGGAGGATACTATGGTCAATAGTATCAAATGCGGCTGAAAGATCCAAAAGAAGAAGAACGGAAATTTTGTTTTCATCTAGAGATGTCAAAAGATCATTTACGACTCGCAGAAGGACAGTTTCGGTGCTATGGCCTGCTCTATAGGCTGATTGAAAAGGACTTAGCAGATTGTTAGCAGTGAGGTGAGAAGAAAGCTGATGAAGGATTAGACGTTCAATGATTTTGGACAGAAACGGAAGGTTTGAAATAGGTCTATTTTCTTTAGCTCATTTGGGTCGAGATTATTCTTTTTCAGGAGTGGTTTCACAAGTGCAGTTTTAAATTCAGTAGGGAATGTACCGGTAGACAAGGAGTGATTGAAAATATTCGTGATGGTGGGCAAAAGAGTGTCTATATGTTTCACAAGGAGGGAAGTTGGCAACGGGTCCAACTCGCATGACTTGGGTGTTGCCTGTAAAATTACCTTGCGTACTTCGTCTTTGGAGACGGGACGGAAGTCAGAAAAAGGAATGCCAGAAAACGCAAAGTTTGCTGGGCCACTGTCTGTGTGAGCAGTCGGTGCAGGAAAAGTGTTGCGAATATCAACGATTTTCTTTTTGAAGAAATCTGCAAATAGATTTGGAAGAGAACAAATATCAGTTACGTTGTTCGGCAACAGCTTCGGCTTAGATTTTCCGAGCAGAAAAGAAGTGGTTTGGAACATTTGTTTACAAGATGTTGCAGTGGACACAAGAGAAGAATAGAAAGAGGTTTTTGCGCGTTGAACAAGGTCAATAACTTTTGCTTTGGCTACATCGTAGATTTGTTTGTGGACGGTCAAGTGCGATAGCGCTCTGCCTTTCTGCGCTCTCTTTTTAGTTCACGCATCTCGGCAGCCACATCGCTGTACCAGGGACTGGTTTTGTCGCCGCGGACGCGTCGCCGGCGAATAGGCGCATGAACATCTAGCGTATTTAACAAAGTTTCATTTAGATCAGAGAGGGATGTTTCAGGCTTGATAGATGTCATGAGATCAATGGAAAACTGATCACTGTCAATATCCCTTAGCTGACGAAAGCTTGTGAACTGGTCAGAGCGTTTTGGTTTTGGGACAGAAAGTTTTGACAAAACAGAAAAATGGTCAGAAGTTAGGTCAGAGTTGATATGACTGGACACAATCAATTTATCACTGTCTTTCACAATAACAAGGTCTAACGTATGGCCTTCTGAGTGGGTAGGTTCAGTGACTGTTTGAATAAGACTAAACAAGTTAAGCTGTTCTCTGAATCTTTTAGTGTTAGAGTTTGCACAATCATCAAAATGAATATTAAAATCTCCACAAAGAACAACATTCGAATGACAATTTGAACAATATTCCAAAAAGTCTGGCACTTCATCAAAAAACATGGAATGAGTCAGTTTGTTTCGTTTGCTGGGAGGTGGCCTGTAAACAAGAACAAAAGACAAACGAGGATCGATTTTTGTCAGATTGACTTGGGCGACTTCAAATGACAGATGAGGAAAAGGGAAGTCAGTTGAGGCAGTGCAGTGTTTGGCAAGGCAGTCCTTTAGGATAAAGCCGATGCCTCCACCACGTGATGTAGTGATGGTGGTGATATTGATGATAGTGGTTATGTAGTGATGGTGGTGATATTGATGATAGTGGTGATGTAGTGATGGTGGTGATATTGATGTTAATAGTGATGTAGTGATGGTGGTGATATTGATGATAGTGGTGATGTAGTGATGGTGGTGATATTGATGATAGTGATGATGTAGTGATGGTGGTGATATTGATGATAATGGTGATGTAGTGATGGTGGTGATATTGATGATAATGGTGATGTAGTGATGGTGATATTGATGATAGTGGTGATGTAGTGATGGTTGTGATGTAGTGATGGTGGTGATATTGATGATTGTTGTGATGTAGTGATGGTGGTGATATTGATGATAGTTGTGATGTAGTGATAGTGGTGATGTAGTGATGGTGGTGATATTGATGATAGTTGTGATGTAGTGATAGTGGTGATGTAGTGATGGTGGTGATATTGATGATAGTAGTTATGTAGTGATGGTGGCGATATTGATGATAGTGGTGATGTAGTGATGGTGGTGATATTGATGATAGTGGTGATGTAGTGATGGTGGTGATATTGATGATAGTGGTGATGTAGTGATGGTGGTGATATTGATGATAGTGGTGATGTAGTGATGGTGGTGATATTGATGATAGTAGTTATGTAGTGATGGTGGCGATATTGATGATAGTGGTGATGTAGTGATGGTGGTGATATTGATGATAGTGGTGATGTAGTGATGGTGGTGATATTGATGATAATGGTGATGTAGTGATGGTGGTGATATTGATGATAGTGGTGATGTAGTGATGGTGGTGATATTGATGATAGTGGTGATGTAGTGATGGTGGCGATATTGATGATAGTGGTGATGTAGTGATGGTGGTGATATTGATGATAGTGGTGATGTAGTGATGGTGGTGATATTGATGATAGTAGTTATGTAGTGATGGTGGTGATATTGATGATAGTAGTTATGTAGTGATGGTGGTGATATTGATGATAGTAGTTATGTAGTGATGGTGGTGATATTGATGATGGTGGTGATGTAGTGATGGTGGTGATATTGATGATAGTAGTTATGTAGTGATGGTGGTGATATTGATGATAGTAGTTATGTAGTGATGGTGGTGATATTGATGATAGTAGTTATGTAGTGATGGTGGTGATATTGATGATAGTAGTTATGTAGTGATGGTGGTGATATTGATGATAGTAGTTATGTAGTGATGGTGGTGATATTGATGATAGTGGTGATGTAGTGATGGTGGTGATGTAGTGATGGTGGTGATATTGATGATAGTAGTTATGTAATGATGGTGATAGTGGTGGTGGTAGTGATGGTGGTGATGGTAGTGATGGTGGTGATGCCAGTGATGGTGTTGATGGTGAAAGTGGTGATGTTTGAGACGTCGGCAGTGATGGTGAGAAAGGTGATGTTAGTGTTGATGATGTAAGTTGATACATGTGTTTGGTAAGTGGTGATGGTCTTTGGTTGTGTGGGTGTTGGTTGTTACCGTCCTCCTGTTCACGGTGTGTGTTTCAGGCACCTCATTGCACTACAGCGACGTTTTCCTTCTGTATGGTTATGGTGGTTATGGTAGCTACCCCTCTGCCCAACACACAATGATCAAGCGGCTACGCACACATCATGGCTTACCGATCAAAGTGGTGAACGATCCTCCCTCCGACGCTGACCTCCAGGAGCTGGCCGTGCCCACCCGTGACGAGCTGATGGTGGCGCATTATATGACAGTAACGGGGCTGGAGAGGAGGGTGGTGATCGCGCTGGGGCATTGGTCGGACATGCTTCCGTATCACAGGACGTATGCTATGTCCAGGTCCACCGCCTTCCTTTGCTACATCAATACACCAGACACCATCGGCAGTATGTGACGATGACAATGGCGATGATGGATGGGTCAGAGTGATGACTGTGCATGAATTGATGAACTGATGCCGTGTGAGTCTTCAAGTATCGATGCCGTTACAAGCACTCCTCCCTAAATGCCGATAAACGATTCTCTGGCTGACAACCCCCCCCCCCCCACCCCCCACCCCCGTGCCAGTTCCGTGATTATGAAGCACCTAAGCAAACCACTCGCCTGGAAAGACATCAGGCGCCTATGGTGTTCCTGCAGCTATTTACAGGAATGGGGGAAGATGTGCCTCTTGACAAGCTGACAATTATGCAGCAGTCTGTATGGCAGAATGAAGTGGTTCATCAAGACTTTGTCCTGGGTTGTATTTGTCTTTGTCTTTGTTCTTGATTTTGGTCTTTTTGTATATTTTTCTGTTTTTTTTGTTTTTGTTTCTTGTTCTTTTTGCTTGTGTATTTTGCTGTTTTTCTTGTCTTTTTCGTCCAGCATTGTAATTTTACTTAGTTTATTTTAGTTTGGTTATGATATTTATTTTCTTGTTGTTTTTGCTTGTGTATTTTGCTGTTTTTCTTGTCTTTTTCGTTCAGCATTGTAATTTTACTTAGTTTATTTTAGTTTGGTTATGATATTTATTTTCTTGTTGTTTTTGCTTATCTTTTTCTTAATGCTCTTATTAGTGGTGGTTGTTTTTCTTTGTCTTTTTCTTTTTGCTTTGACATTTTTCTTCGTGCTCTTTGTGTTTTAGTTGTAGCATGTGTTGACATTGTTCTTATGTTCATGCTGTTGTGGTTTTTCGTTTTAGTGTTTTTTTGTTTGTTTGTTTGTTTGTTTGTTTGTTTGTTTGTATGTTTGTTTGTTTGTTTGGGTCTTTGTTTTTGCTTTTTGTTTTGTGTTCATTCCCCCCTATTTTGTTGCTCACTTTCTTAATACTGTTTAAGCTGTGTTTGTTTCTGCTTTGTTGTTGCTTTTGATTCTGTTTCCTTGTGATATTCGTTCCGTCTTTTTTTTTTTTTATCTTGATCCTGTTTTTGTTGATGTTTTTCTTCATTTTGATGTACCTTTTGTTCTTGTCATTGTTCCCTTTCACTTTTTTCTTCGTGCTTTTCTTGGTGACTTACTTTGCATTGGGTTTCTGTTTTGAGTTGTAGTTGTGGTAGTAGTTTTTGTTGTTCTGTTCTCCCGTTTTTGCGGTTGTTTTTGCCATCTTTCTGTTTTGCTCTGTAGTTTTTGTCTTCTTTCTGTTCTGCCTCTGACCCTAACCTGACCCTGACTTCACCCTCACCCTAACCTAACCCTAACCCCTCACCCTCACCCTAACCTTAACCTACCCTACCTACCCTACCCTAACCCCTAACCTACCCTCACCCTACCTAACCCACCCTCACCCTAACCCTAACCTCACCCTCACCTACCCCTACCCCTAACCCTACCCCTAACCCTACCCCCTAACCCTACCCCTAACCCTAACCCTACCCTCACCCTAACCCTAACCCAACCCTAACCCTAACCACCAACCCCTACCCCAAACCCTAACCCTACCTCCCAAACCCAACCCTAACCCTAACCCTAACCCCTCACCCACCCCTACCCTAACCCTACCCTCAACCCTAACCCTACCCTCACCCTAACACCTAACCCTCACCTCACCCTAACCCCTACCCCCTAACCCCTAACCCCCTAACCCTCACCCTAACCACCCACCCCCCCCCTACCCTCCCCTAACCCTCACCCTAACCCTCACCTACCCTACCTAACCCTAAACCCCTAAACCCTAACCCTAACCCCCTAACACCCTAACCCTAACCCCTAACCCTAACCCTCACCCTCACCCTAACCCTAAATCCTAACCCTAACCCCTCACCCTCACCCTAACCCCCTAACCTAACCCTAACCCTCACCCTCACCCTCACCCTAAACCTCACCCTCACCTAACCCTCACCCTCACCCTCACCCTACCCCTACCCCTACCCCCTACCCCTACCACCCTACCCCCTACCCCACACCCTAACTCTAACCCTCACCCTCACCCTCACCCTAACCCTAAACCCTAAACCCCTAAACCCTAACCCCCTAACCTTAACCCCCTAACCCAAACCCTCACCCTAACCCTCACCCTAAACCCTAACCCTAACCCTAACTCCCTAACCCTCACCCTAACCCTCACCCTAAACCCTAACCCTAACCCTAACCCTCACCCCACCCTCACCCTAACCCTAACCCTCACCCTCACACTAACCCTAACCTAAACCTTAACCCTAACCCTAACCCTCACCCTCACCATACCCCTACCCCTACCTCTACCCCTCACCCTAACCCTAACCCTAACCCTAAACCCTACCCCTAAACCCTACCCCTACCCCTAACCCTCACCCTCATCCTAACCCTACTCCTACCCATCACCCTCACCCAAATATTAATAATAATTATAATATTTATATAGCGCAAAATCTTGATAAAATCAAATCTAAGCGCTGAAACACACACACACGCACGCACGCACACACACGCACGCACGCACGCACACACACGCACCCACGCACGCACACACACACACACACACACACACACACACACACACACACACACACACACACACACACACACACACACACACGGCTATAAATGGGGAGAAAGAATAAAAACAATGGAAAATTATAGAGAGCATATTATATACAATTATATATTGCAATGTGATTCCCCTCCGAGTGGAGACAGGCTGCAGAAGGGATTGAGTGAGGTCAAGATTTTATGCAGAGGAGAAAAGGTGAGTTTTGAGAGCGGACTTGAAGGAGACAAAAGTAGGTTGCTGACGGACTGAGAGAGGAAGTTTGTTCCAGGAGAGCGGACCAGAAACAGAGAAGGCTCGTGGACCATAGGTATTGAGCTTAGTGCGTGGAAAGCGAAAAGTCAGAGGATCGGAGGCAGAGCGGAGGGTACGTGAGGGAAGATAGATCTCAAGTAGGCTTGACAGGTAATCGGGGGCTGCGTTATTGAGGCTTTTGTAGCACATGGTGTCTAGTTTGTACTGTATGCGCTTTGATACAGGGAGCCAGTGAAGTTGTGCCAGGAGAGGAGATATGTGGTCAGCTTTTTTCTTTTTGAGTACAAGGCGTGCAGCATTGTTTTGAATGCGCTATAGGATGTGAGTGGTGGAGGCAGGAAGACCGGACAGGAGTGAATTGCAATAGTCAATGCGAGACATTATGAAGGAGAGAACGAGTTTTGCAGTTGTTTCGACAGAGAGATACTTCCTGATCAGGCATATACCCTAACCCTAAACCCTCATCCTCACCCTCACCCTCACCCTAACCCTAACCATAACCCTAACCCCTAACCCCAACCCTCACCCTCATCCTAACCCTCACCCTAACCCTCACCCTCACCCTACCCCTACCCCTACCCGACCCCTCACCCTAACCCTCACCCTCACCCTCACCCTAAACCCTAACCCCTAACCCCTAAAACCCTACCCTAACCCTCACCCTAACCCTCATCCTCACCCTAACCCTCACCCTCACCCTAACCCTCACCCTAACCCTAACCCTAACCTAACCCTCACCCTCACCCCTAACCCTCACCCTCACCCTAACCCTAACCCTCACTCTGACCTTCACCCTAACACTCACCCTCACCCTCACCCTCACCCTCACCCCTAACCCTCACCCTAACCCTCACCCTAACCCTCACCCTCACCCTAACCCCTAAACCCTAACCCTAACCCTCACTGTGACGTGTGTTGATAGTAAACAGCGTGCGGATAACAGTACGGCTTGATATTCGTTTAAATGATAACTGATTGCTGTTGACTGTGAAATGTATATAAAGACGAAGAAGCATTGCCCTGTCTTCTTTTCTTTGAAAGCTTGGACTTCCTGCGTGTCCTGCGTTTTTCTCATCATTTGGACGGTTTGATGTTGACTTGGTTCATGCGCTCTGCACATATCAATACATGTAGTCAATGTCAGCTGTCGCACTTCCAGTAATTTTGATCGCAGAGTCTCGTCATGTACACCCAGTACGATTTGATCTCTCAACAGTCTGTCTTCCAGTGTACCATAGTTACAGGTCTTGATCAGTCTCCGCAGTTCTGCTACAAACTGTTCGATAGATTCTCCTGCTGCTTGATGTCTGCAGTTGAACCTGAATGCTTCGTAAGTTTCATTGGTTGAACCCACACAGTATTCTTCGAATTTCTGGAGAACAGTGTCAATGTCATTTCTTTCAGCTTCATTAGCAAATGCCAATCCTTCATAGATGTCCATAGCATCCAGCCCGATGCAAGAAAGAAAAACTGCTGTTCTGTATGTTGAGTCTTCTTCTGTCTGTGTTGTCACAATTTCATAGCTGTCCCAAAGCCTCTTGAATTTCCTCCAGCTGCTCTGCAGGTTTCCTCCATTCACATCAAGTTTAGGAGGCAAGGGAATCTTGGCATGTCGTCGACTGGCTTTTCTCTCATCTTGTTCGTCTACCATGGTTCAACTTTAGTCTTCAATATTCTGGATTTTTGTTGGAGTTCGTAATCACGATTCTGACACAATGTTTCGTTCTTTCTACAGCCAACTCGGAAGACAGGGCAATGCGTCTTCGTCTTCTTGTCTCATGCAGGATGGTCAACCGATTCAATACGCATCACGAGCCTTGACCGAGACAGAAAAAAGCTATGCTCAAATAGAAAAGGAGATGTTGGCAATACTCTTCGGTCTGGAAAGGTTTGAGAGATACGTCTATGGAAGAGACATCCTGGTGGAGACCGACCACAAACCACTAGAGACCATTCACAAGAAGAGCCTGCTCTCAGCACCTAAGAGGCTTCAGAGGATGCTACTCAGAACTCAGAAGTTCAGGTACACGGTAGTGTACAAGCGTGGATCTGAGATGCACCTGGCTGACACCCTCAGCAGAGCAGTCTGTGGAAAAGCGGAACAGCAAGTCACCCACAAGGAAGCCGTTTTCCTCACAGACCTGGAGAGAAAACAGACTCATTACAAGAACTGGCCATCAGCCAAGAGAGACTGAACAGTCTGCAGCAAGTAACTCAGGAAGATGCAACCATGAAAAGCCTGAAAGCTGTCATTCTACAAGGCTGGCCAGAGGAGAAACAACAACTTTCATTACAGTTACAAGAATACTTTCCTTTCAGGGAGGAACTGTCAGTCCACAACGGACTTGTCTTCAAAAGCCACAGAGTAATTGTACCTGAAAGCGAAAGAGCAGACATCCTTGAGAAACTTCATGCAAGCCACTCAGGAATTCAGAGCTGCATAAGAAGAGCACGTGAGGTAGTCTACTGGCCCAGGATGAACATGGACATTGAAGATTTTGTCAAAACATGCAGCGCCTGTAATACATACCAACGTGGTCAGCAGAAGGAACCACTTATCAGTACAGAGATCCTGACCTGCCCTGGCAACACATCGCTTGTGACATCTTTGAACATAATGGCAATGAATACCTGGTCACGGTCGATCACTACTCTGATTTCTTTGAGATTGATCGGTTACAAACAAGAGAATCCAAAGAGGTCATCATCTGTCTGAAGAGACACTTGGCAAGACACGGAATACCAGAACGTCTGACAACAGACTGTGGAACTCAATTCACATCAAACCAGTTTGGAAAGTTCAGAAAAACATATGGGTTTGAACACGTAACAAGCTCACCACACTACCCTCAGTCCAATGGAAAAGCAGAGAGCGCGGTGAAGGCTGCAAAGACGTGCATGAAGAAAGCAGAACACAACAATCAAGATCCCTTCCTCGCTTTACTTGAGCTGAGAAACATCCTGACAGAGACTGTAAACAGTTCGCCTGCTCAGAGACTGTTCGGCAGAAGAACACGAACACAAGTGCCGACTTCAAAGACATTACTCCAACCTACAGTTGTACCAATCAAGAAAGAACTTGAGAAAAGGAAACTGAAGCAAGCGCACTACTACAACAGAAGCGCAGTAGAGCTGACAGAACTGAGTCCGGAACAGATTGTGAAATTCCAACCTCCAGGATCCAAAAAGTGGATCAGCGCCAAAGTAGACCAACAGGTGAACATCCGGTCATACAACATTCGCACAGAGGACGGACGTCAGTACAGAAGGAATCGTCGTCAGCTACGAGACACAACAGAAACGGAGCTTCAGCAGACAATCAACCCTCAACGACTTGTCCAGAGAAGGATGATTTCTGGAAGACATTAGGAAAGTGACACATCGGGCAAGCAACAGCAAATCATCATTCCATCAAAACAGATGCTGGAAGATAACAAGAAAACTGGAACTGGAACAGATGTCAGGACGCCAGCATCATCTGTCCATGAGAACTCATCTGATCAGTCACCAGTCATCAAAATGTCTGAGACAACCAGCATCAAGGAGCCAGATGAAGTTATCAAACAAACAAGGACAGGATAACCCGAACCAGTTAGTTCTCCTTACAGAACAAGATCTGGAAGACAAAGCAAAAGGCCAGATTTCCTGAAATATGAATGAAACTGAAGACTCTACCACAATCAGATAAACTGAAAGCATTGTGAAATATCGACATGATGATGATGGATAGTATAATGATCAGAGATAAAATGAGGTGAATGAATGATTGGGTCCTGTGCGTGAGAATGAGTGTTTGTTAAGTTAATGGTGTGATAAAGGTAGGAAACACATTTATTTCGTATGGACTGAAAGATAGGAAAAATGATTTATTGATTTTGTTTCCTTAAAGAAAGGGAGATGTGACGTGTGTTGATAGTAAACATCGTGCGGATAACAGCACGGCATGATATTCGTTTAAACGATAACTGATTGCTGTTCACTGTGAAATGTATATATATATAGACAGTTGAGAACCAGACAGCGAGGAGTAAAGACGAAGAAGCATTGCCCTGTCTTCCGAGTTGGCTGTAGAAAGAACGAAACTCTCACCCTCACCCCTAACCCCTAACCCTTTTAACCCTTAACCCTAACCCCAACCCTCACCCTAACCCTCACCCCTCACCCTAACCCTCACCCTAACCCAACCCTAACCCAACCCTAACCCTCACCCCTCACCCTCACCCTCACCCTCACCCTCACCCCACCCTCAACCCTCAACCCTAACCCTCACCCTAACCCCTCACCCTAACCCTACCAACCCTAACCCAACCCTAACCCTAACCCCACCCTCAACCCCTCAACCCCCTCAACCCTCACCCTCACCTAACCTCACCCTCAACCCTACCCTCACCCCTAAACCTAACCCTCAACCCTACACCCTAACCCCTAACCCTACCACCCTAAACCCTAAACCCTCACCCCTACAACCCAACCCACCCTAACCCTAACCCTCACCCTCACCCTAACCCCAACCCTAACCCTAACACCCTACCCTAACCCTAACCCCACCCTCACCCTCAACCCCTAACCCTAACCTAACCCCAACCCTACCACCCTACCCTCACCTCAACCCTACCCCTAACCCTACCCTCCCCTACCCCTACCCCACCCCAACCCTCACCCTAACCCTCACCCCACCCTACCCTACCCTACCACCTACCCTAACCCATCCCTAAACCTTAAACCCCCACCCTCACCCCTACCTAACCCTCACCCTAACCCTCACACCCTCACCCCCCTACCCAACCCTAACCCTAACTAACCCTAACCCACCATCAACCCTACCTCACCCTAACCTCACTACCACCTAACCCTAACCCTACCCCACCCTCACCCTCACCCAACCCTCAACCCTACCTACACCCTAACAACCCCACCCCACCCTCAACCCTAACCCTCACCCTAACCTCCACCCTCACCCTAACCCTAACCCCTAACCCTAACTCCTAACCCTCACCCTACCCTAACCCTACTCACCCACCCTAACCCTCACCCTCACCCTAACCCCAACCCTACCCTACCCTAACCCTAACCCTACCCTCACCCTCACCCTCACCCTCCTAACCTTTAAACCCCCACCCTCACCCTAACCCTCACCCTAAACCCTACCCCTAACCCTACCCTACCCACCCTACCCCTAACCCCTAACCCTACCCCTAACCCTCAACCCTACCCTAACCCTAACCCTACCCTAACCCTCACCCTACCCCAAACCCTAAACCCCACCCCCACCCTCACCCTACCCTAACCCTACCCTCACCCTACCCTACCCCTACCCCTAAACCCTAACCACAACCCTAACCCTACCCTACCACTAACCCCTCCTAACCCCTAACCCTCACCCTCAACCCTAACCCTAACTACCCTCACCTACCCTAACCACCCTAACCCTACACCCTCACCCCACCCTAAACCCTAACCCTAACCCTAACCCTACCCTCACCCTACCAACCCTACACCCCTCACCTACCCTAACCCTAACCCTACCTCAAACCCTACCCCACCCTCCTACACCCAACCCTAACCACCTAACCCTAACCCTCACCACCTACCTCAACCTAACCCTAACCCCTCACCCTAACCCTAACCCTAACCCTAAACCCTAAACCCTAACCACCCTCACCCTACCACCCACCACACCTACCCTACCCCTCCCCTAACCCTACCTACACACCCTAACCCAACCCTAACCCTACCCTAACCTAAACCCTACCCCTACCCTAACCCTAACCCTACCCTCACCCCTCAACCCTAACCCTACCCTAACCCCCTACCCTAACCCTAACCACCCTAACCCTCACCCTAACCCTAAACCTCAACCCTAAACCCTAAACCCTAACCCCTAACCCTAACCCTAACCACCTAACCCTACCCTCACCTAACCCCTAACCCACCCTAACCCTGACCCACCCTACCCTCACCTCAACCTCAACCCTAACCCTAACCCTAACCCTACCTAAACCCTCCCTCAACCCTAACCCTACCCTACCCCAACCCCAACCCTACCCCTAACCCCCTACCTCACCTACCCATTACCCTACCCCTACCTAACCTACCCTAACCCTAACCCTAACCCTCACCCTACCCCAACCCTAACACCCTAACCCTAACCCTCCCCTAACCCTAACCAACCTAACCCTACACCCTCACCCTACCACCTAACCCAACCCTAACCCTAACCCTACCCTCACCCTAACCCTACCCTACCCTAACCTACCAACCCTAACCCTACCCCTACCCTACAACCCTCCTACCCTAACCTACCACACCCTCACCAACCCTCCTCCTACCTCACCCTACACCCCTAACCACTCAACCCTAACCCCTACCCCTACCCTCACCCTGACCCTAACCTCACCCTAAACCCTCCTAACACCTACCCTCCCCTACCCCTCACCCTAACCCTACCCTACTACCCTAACACTCACCCTCACACCTCCTACACCTACACCCATCCTAACCCTACAACCCTACACCCTAACCCTCACCCCTAACCCCTAACCCTAACCCTAACCCTACCCTACCCCTCACCCTCACCTCAACCCTAACCTAACCTACTACCCTAACCTACCTACTAACCCTCACCCTAAACCCTCACCAACCTCCCACCCCACCCTCACCCACCTAACCCACCCTAACCTAACCCTTAACCCTCACCAACCTCACCTCACCTTATCCCCCCTACCCTTAACCCTCACCTCCTACCTACTTAACCCAACCTCACCTCCCTTACCACCCTCCCTAACCTCACCTAACTCACCCTAACCTAACCCTAACCTAACCCTACACTAACCCTAACCCCTAACCCTCACCCCCTAACCTCACCCTCACCCTAAACCTCTAAATCTGACCCTAACCCTGAACCTGACCCTAACCCTCACCCTACCCCTACCCCTCACATTCACCCTAACCTTCCCTTAACCCTAACTCTAACCCTCACCCTCACCCTACTCACCCCTAACCCTCACCCTCACCCTAACCCTACCCCTCCCCCTCCCCTGACCCAACGCTACCCTAACCTTAATCCTCACCCTAACCCTCACCCCAACCCTAACCCTCACCTTAACCCTAACCCTCTCACCCTCACCCTACCCCTACCCCTACCCCTCACCCTCACCCCTCCCCTCACCATCACCGTCACCCTAACCCTCAACCTCACCATCACCTTCACCCTCCCCTCCCCCTCAACCCTAAACCCTAACCCCTAACCCGTACCCCTACCCCTAACCCGTAACCATCACCCTCACCTTCAACCTAAACCCCTAACCCTAACCCCTCACCCTAATGTGGTGTGTGTGTGATTGTGATGTGTGAGTCTGATGTAAGATGTGGTGTGTGACTGTGATGGATGTGGGGTGATGTATGAGTGTTGTTGATGTGGTGTGTGATTCGTGTGTGTGTGAGTGGTATGTGATGTGGTGTGTGATTCGTGTGATGTGGTGTGTGATGTGGTGTGTGATTCGTGTGGTGTGTGATGTGGTGTGTGATGTGATGTGTGATTGTGTGGTGTGTGATGTGGTGTGTGATTCGTGTGGTGTGTGATTCGTGTGGTGTGTGATGTGGTGTGGTGATTCGTGTGGTGTGTGATGTGGTGTGTGATTCGTGTGGTGTGTGATGTGTGTGTTGTGTGTGATTCGTGTGGTGTGTGATTCGTGTGGTGTGTGATTCGTGTGGTGTGTGATTCGTGTGGTGTGTGGTGATGTGGTGTGTGATTTGGTGGTGTGTGTGATGTCTGATGCAGCGTGATGTGTAATGTGGTATGTGATGTGATTTTCATGTGGCGCATGCTGTGTGATGTGTGATGTGGTGTGTGATGTGGTGTGTGGTGTGTGATGTGGTGTGTGATTCGTGTGGTGTGTGATGTCTGATGCAGCGTGATGTGTAATGTGGTGTGTGATGTCATTTTCATGTGGCGCATGCTGTGTGATGTGTGATGTGGTGTGTGATGTGGTGTGTGATTCGTGTGGTGTGTGATGTGGTGTGTGATTCGTGTGGTGTGTGATGTGGTGTGTGATTCGTGTGGTGTGTGATGTGGTGTGTGATTCGTGTGGTGTGTGATGTGGTGTGTGATTCGTGTGGTGTGTGATGTCTGATGCAGCGTGATGTGTAATGTGGTGTGTGATGTGATTTTCATGTGGCGCATGCTGTGTGATGTGGTGTGTGATGTGGTGTGTGATGTGATTTTCATGTGGCGCATGCTGTGTGATGTGTGATGTGGTGTGTGATGCAGTGATGTGTGATGTGATTTTCATGTGGCGCATGCTGTGTGATGTGTGATGTGGTGTGTGCTTGTGGTGTGATGTGTGATGTGTGTAATGTGTGTGGCGGTTGTGGTATGTGATGTGGGATGTGTGAAACCTGATTACCTAGGATGCACAGTTTGATCCCCAGAGAAGGACACATTTCTAAAAAAGAAACAAAAATTGATGACAGCAAAGGGGCATCCAGGAGTCATGACCCCCATAGAACGTCAGCAGTTCAGGGCCAAATTACTTGCTTGACGGGGGTTTCTCATCGTACAACCCTCTGTTGTCCACAGTTTCTTACAGCAACGCACGTTAATGGGACATAACTCATGTACACTTAATACAAGAGAACCTTCATGTGTGTTACCTCCCTTTGCAGCAAATTGCAGTCCTAATATTTTGATGTGTGTGTTGTGTGTGATTTATAGTATGTGATGTGTATTGTGTGATGTTTGATGTGTATTGTGTGACATGTGGTGTGTGATGTGTGATGTGTTGTATGTATGTGTGATGTATGGATTGTGACGTATGATGCGTAGTGTGTGATGTTTGATGTGTGAAGTGTAGTGTGATGTGTGAAGTGTATGTGTGGTGTGTGGTGTGTTAAGTGTGGAGTGTGATGTGTGAAGTGTGGTGTGTGATGTGTGAAGTATGGTGTGTGGAATTTGATGTGTGATGTGTAAAATGTGAAGTGTAATGTGTGAAGTGTGGTGTCTGATGTGTGTGATGTATGGTATGTGGTGTGTGATGTGATGTGTGGTATGTGAAGTATGGTGTGTGATGTGTGAAGTGTAGTGTTTGATGTGTGGTGTGTGATGTGTGATGCAGTGTGATGTGATGTGGTGTGATGTGATGTGGTGTGTGATGCAGTGTGATGTGCGATTATGTGGTGTGATGTGTGATGTAGTGCATGATGTGTGATATGATGCAGTGTGTGTGTGTGTGTGTGCGTGTGTGTGTTGTGTGTGTGTGTGTGTGTGTGTGTGTGTGTGTTGTATGTTGTGTATGTGTGTGTGTGCGTACGTATGTGTATGTTGTGTGTATGTGTGTGTATGTATGTATGTGTTCGTGTGTATGTGTGTGTGTGTTTGTGTGTGTGTGAGTCTGTGTGTGCGTGTATGTGTGTGTGAGTATGTGTGGTGAGCGCCGAATGTGTATTTGTGTGTTTGTGAGTGTGTCTGTCTGTGCATCTGTGTGTGTGCTTCTGTGTGTGTGTGTGTGTGTCTGTCTGTCTGTCTGTCTGTCTGTGAGTGTGTGTGTGTGTGTGTGTGCGTGTGTTGTATGCGTGTGTATGAGTGTGTGTGTGTGTGTGTGTGTGTGTGTGTGTGTGTGTGTGTGTGTGTGTGTGTGTGTGTGTTTGCTCTTCTTTACTGAAATCATTTAGAGACAACATCTTTTCCCGGCCTTTACATACCAACATTTGCCAGTAGTGAGATTAAAAGCGAAATCTAGCAGGAATATCTTTCCACATCGCATTAAGACACACATAGACATATAGCACGCCCCACTCTTGTACAGCTACATGCTTGGAAGTGTCATATATCTGTCTATGTTCCTTTTAAAGAATAAAAAAGAGGGAGAGATTATTTCATATCAACCACAACGAGGCGTGTGTCTGTGTGTGTGTGTGTGTGTATCAGTCTGACTGTGGAAAAATGTGTACGAGACTTTTCCCAGCTTTTTACGGGTGTTCCTGCACCAAATTTTAGTTGAAGATCAACGTCCAAAACAAGTGCGACGGCCGCGTTCAAGAAAACAGCAACCAGAAAAACACGAAAACAGAATCAGAACGCGTATCTAATACAAATACGCGTTCTGATTCTATTTAAGTGAAGGTCAGAGGTTTAAACCGCTAAAGACTCACCTGGCACAAAGACCAAGGTCACCTGGAAAAAAAATCAAGTGGCTAAAATTAGCACTTTTCCAAGGTGTGCGGTCAGCACTTTCTCAAGAACTTCTGACAATATTTGATATTTTTCTTTCACAGTTTTGTTGTTGTTTGTTGTTGTTGTTGTTGTTGTTACTGCCGCTGTTGCTTGTTTGTTTCCTTGTTTCAAGACCTTACCACCGTGTATAGCTTAAGCTCGGGTGTACGGTTTATTACGTGATCATTTTGAATCTTCTCCTTCACATGGCATCTGTGACTTCAGTTCTTATGGGATTCGTTCCATGGCGGAGACGGCATTCGTTCCATAACGGAGACAGCATCTTGAAAAACTTAAACTGCAACTTAACACTCAGTCTGTTATTATCCTCGATGCATATCAAGTTGTATTTGAACTTAAGCGTCTTCAAGGTCACAGCAATGCTGAGAAGTAAAAAAAAAAATCTAGATCTTCTGTCATGAAGAAATTCGTAAAATTGAAAATTCAAAAAGGGAGATTTTCAGAATGGCTCGGCCATCTTGTCCCCCCCTCCCCCCCCCTTTCAGACAGTGACTGACTATTTTTGGCCCGCCTTGTTCAGTAATAACTCCACTTGACTTTGAGAACTAAAAAAAGTCTAGATTTTCTGTAACGAAATAATTCGTAAAAATAAAAATTCAGAAAAGGAGATTGTCAAAATGGCTTAACCATTTCTTCCTTCTGCCGATAGTACCTGACCATGTTTTCAGCCCGCCTTGTTCAGTAATAACCCAATCCGACCTTGAGAAGTAAAAACAAAACAAACAAAAAAAACACCTAGATTTCCTGTAATGAAATACGTAAATTTAAAAATTCATAGAACGGGGATATTCAGAATGGCTTGACCATCTTGTTCCCCTCCTAGCTACCCCGCTCCACCTACCGATAGTGACTGACTGTTTTTTGTCTGCTTTGTTCCGTAATAACCCCACTCCTAACAGTTTGCTTTCACTAGCTCTCACTTGCAGAAGGTTTTCACTCCCCACTGGACAAGATGTTCTGATAGTATGGTACCCCCCAGTGCTAACAACTAGTTACAAGTGATGAGTTGGGAAATGAGCTCTATCGAACACACATCTTTTTATCACACACATGCGCGTGCAAGCATGAAAATACGCACGCGCGCACGCACACGCACACACACGCGCGCACGCACACGCACACACACACACACACACACACACACACAAACACACACACACATACACACACGCATCGTTAGTTGTGAATATGGCCTCTGTATACTTACCAAGAGGCCCAGACTCTGTGAACACTGAATGGTTAAAACACTTTCAAGATCAGGACGACAAGTGGATAATTGGAGGTGATTTTAATGCACATGCCCCATTTTGGGAAAAGTATTGTACAAACATAACAAGCAACAGGTTGATTGAAAATATTGTAGATTCCAATTTATATTTACTTAACAACGGACACGTTACCCGGATCCCCGATATACCAACCCACAGACCCACAGCTATCGACCTTACTTTAATCTCACCATCCCTAGCCCCAAACGCCACATGGCAAACAGAGGATGACTTGTTGGGATCAGATCACATCCCCATACGTCTTACCCTAAACCATACTACAGAAATAGACGCCATACCACAAGATAGTTTACCCAAGTTTAATTATAAAAACGCTGACTGGATCAGTTTTAAGGCAATCCTTGAAAAGACAAGAACAGATCTATCTGAAGCAATGAACATAAACGAAACGTACGAAGTTTTCTGTAACTCACTCTTAAGGGCTGCTAACATTTCAATTCCAAAACTTACAGTGTCAAAAATAGGAAAACATCATGGAAATGTCTGGTGGAATGAGGACTGTCAAAAAGCAGTGAACGAAAAGAAAGAAAAATACAAAATTTATTTAGCAAACAGGTCACCTGAAAATCATACAGCGATGAAAAGTGCCAACATTAAGTGTAACAGAATCATAGAGCAAGCCAAAGAACAACACTGGACATCTTTTTGTAAATGTGAAGTAAATAACCACAAAGACACGATAAAGATTTGGGAAAAACTAAAATTAATGAAAAACGGGATTAAGTTGCCATCAATTCCAGTAAAGCTAGAAAATAACCCTATTCCTAGCTCATTGGAAAAAGCAGAAGCTTTTGCAGACGTGTTTGCTGAGGCCTGTCGTGTAGAAGGACTCCCTGTCTCTGATAGAAATTATAGGGAACGAGATGAAAAGAAAGATGTATATAAGGACCCCGCCTCTGACAATACTCACTACATAAATGCATCACTCACACTTCAAGAATTAAAAGATGCCATTCAGTCCCTTCCAAGTAAAAAAACGTCAGTTGGACTAGATGCAATTTCCAATGAGATGCTGAAAAATTTACCAGAAAATTTTATAATCTTGCTACATGACATATTTCAAAAATGCTGGAATAGTGGGATAATGCCTAACAACTGGAAAGAAACAATAGTGGTTCCTGTATTAAAACCAGGTAAATGTAATACCGATTTGAAAAACTACAGGCCAATTGCATTAACATCACATGTATGTAAACTAATGGAGAAAATAATCTTAAAGAGACTGATGCACTATTGTGAAAAGAATAAAATAATACCAGTAAATCAGGCAGGATTTCGAAAAGGCAGGTCACCAGTAGAGATCCTAACAAAGCTAACTACTAATATAAAACAACAATTTGCAAGACGTCAATGTGTTTTAGCTACATTTTTTGATATAACGAAAGCATACGATCAAGTGTGGCACTCCCGATTGTTATTCAAATTTAAAAGTATTGGGCTGACAGGTCACATTTTTGGCTATGTTAAGTGTTTCTTAGAAAACAGAGTATTTCAAACGAGGATTGAAAATGTATATTCCACGAAACGAATTCTTCAAATGGGTATCCCTCAGGGATCCGTTATAGCTCCCCTTCTTTTCATGATATTAATGCATGACTTACCCAGTAAAGTATCTAAGCATGTAGTTTTAGCTCAATATGCTGACGATTTATGCATGTGGATGCAGGTAAATATGAAAAAGAAAACTCCTTTGCGCTGTATCAATTATACACGCAAATGCTACCAATTAGAACTTGATAAAATAGCGCGATACATGGTAGAAAATGGGTTACATCTATCCCTGGAAAAAACAAAAATAGTTTTATTTAATAATGGAGCTAACCCAGTAAATATTCCCACTTTCAAACTGGGAGATACTCTTCTTCAGTTTAACGAGTCGATTAAATTCTTAGGAGTTTTCCTTACAGCAAAATTATCTTGGAATCAGCATATTGAATACTTATTAACCAAAGCTCAAAAAAGTTTAAATTTCATAAAAATAGTTCGCAAACAGACATGGGGTCAAGATTCATCAACACTTGTTCATCTTTGTAAATCGCTTGTTAGATCTAAATTAACCTATGCTCAAGAAATCTTCTTCAGTGCACCGAAACACTTACTAAAAAAACTGCAGAGCATAGATTGTAAAGGTTTCAAACTTGCACTGGGTCTTCCAATGCATGCTTCCTGTCTTCGGACATATAATGAAATCAAACTGTTGCCACTTGATGAGCAAAGGAAAGTCGCTTCTACTAAATTTTTGTTAAGAAACACTACCGTAGAAAACATCTCAGAAACAGAAATTAAACTGAGATCAGATACCGACTTTCCAAAACGAGCTAAATCAATATCTTCACAGGTCACACTTGCAACATACACATCTGACGTCATGAAAGGCTCAGGAATTGATCTAGACGTAGATCCTGTATCTATACGACCTTCCTTTTCGCCAGTACCCAGTTGGGAACTCCAAAGAGCACGATTTGACGTACACCACACTAATTTAAAAAAAGGAGACAATATAAACTTACTGGCAAGTCAGGTTAAATGTCATATAAACGACGTATATTCTGATCATTTGAAAATTTACACTGATGGGTCAGTAATTGAAAGAAAAGCAGGCTCAGCGTTTTTAATACCTGCTCTCAAAATTGAAAAATCTTTCTACATAGGACTTGATAAATCTATCTTTACAGCTGAACTCTTTGCAATATTAATGGCTTTAAACTTTCTGATAAGTCTTCCTAGGACAATTTTTCAGATACTTCTTTGCGTTGATTCAAAATCAGTACTTCAGGCTCTTGAATTATCAAAATTACAAACAAGATCAGAAATGATTCTGGAAATAAGTCACTTGATTCATAATTTATCTTTAAGAGGCACTGATATTACTTTCTGCTGGATACCTTCTCATAGTTCTTTTAGTTATAATAATAAAGTTGACAGGGCTGCCAAACGGGGAGCTAATAACTCACCAGATTCAAACAATATCCAGCTTTCTCTCTCGTTGCACGAGAATTACACTTTAGTGGACAACTACGTCTGGAAGCAGTTCCAATTAAAACAGAAAAAGTATGATAAATGTCACATGAACTTTGAAGTTAGCAAAATACTTAAGCAGCTTCATGCCAGCAGAACTATACAGTCCCTTATGTACAGATGGAAACTTGATGCATTCAAAACAAAATATACCAATAACATAGTGTGTCTGTGTGGAAAGAAGATAACACATAGTCATATTCTTTCTTGCGTTAGGGTAAAACGACATATTCCAACACTATCTGTGAGTACAGTTTCTGACATATTTGCCTCATCATCATTACTGTATGAATTTTTTGTTAGCCTGTCAAAAAGTCCTATAGCGAATTACCTTTAAAATGTTATTTGACTTGTTCATTGTTGTGGTTAGTCAATTATTAGTTTTACTTTTTATTCATTTCTTCCGGATATTTACTAATTTTGTTTGTCAGTTTGTTTGTTTAAATCGATAATTATGGTAACATTATTTGTTAGTTTTACCTTCCCCTCTTCAAAACAGTTGTTTTCTGGATCATCTTTTCTCAAATTCAAAATTGACAATTTTCAAATATCTTCTTCACTCCTCCTCTATCACTCCCCCCCCCCCCCCTTTTTGTTTTTTTTTTGTTTTTTTGTTTTTTTTGTCTAAAATCACTTTAGTGAATAGACATTAAATCAAAGACCACCACCACACACGCACACGCACACACACACACAAACACACACACACATACACACAAATACACACACACATAGATAGATGGGTAGATACATACATACATGTACATACATACATACGTACACATACTTACATACATACATACATACATAATAGATACATACATACATACATACATACATACATACATACATACATACATACATACATACATACATACATACATACATACATGACACACAATAGACCAACTTAATGACGACAAGACAGAAGCTATCCTCATTGGCACCCGTCAGAAACTTTCTCAGCTGCCTCCTCTTTCTCTCCCATTATGTAACACATCAGTCCCAATTTCTGATTCAGCTAAAAACCTTAGTGTCTGCATTGACTCTACCCTCTCCATGAACAACTTTGTTTCTCAAACTGCCAGATCTTGCTACTATCATCTCCATCGTATAAGGCTGATCAGGAAGTATCTCTCTGTCGAAACAACTGCAAAACACGTTCTCTCCTTCATAATGTCTCGCATTGACTATTGCAATTCACTCCTGTCTGGTCTTCCTGCCTCCACCATTCACATCCTACAGCGCATTCAAAACAATGCTGTACGCCTTGTACTCAAAAAGAAAAAAGCTGACCACATATCTCCTCCCTGGCACAACTTCACTGGCTCCCTGTATCAAAGCGCATACAGTACAAACTAGACACCATGTGCTACAAAAGCCTCAATAACGCAGCCCCCGATTACCTGTCAAGCCTACTTGAGATCTATCTTCCCTCACGTACCCTCCGCTCTGCCTCCGATCCTCTGACTTTTCGCTTTCCACGCACTAAGCTCAATACCTATGGTCCACGAGCCTTCTCTGTTTCTGGTCCACTCTCCTGGAACAAACTTCCTCTCTCAGTCCGTCAGCAACCTACTTTTGTCTCCTTCAAGTCCGCTCTCAAAACTCACCTTTTCTCCTTTGCATAAAATCCTAACCTCACTCAACCCCCCCCCCCCCCCCCTCTGCAGCCTGTCTCCGCTCGGAGGGGAATCACATTGTTATAATATATAATTGTATATGATATGCTCTCTATAATTTTCCATTGCTTTTATTCTTGCTTTTACTGCTTTTATTCTTTCTCCCCATTTATAGCCATGCGTGTGTGTGTGTGTGTGTGTGTGTGTGTGTGTGCGCGCGCGTGCGTGTGTGTGCGTGCGTACGTGCGTGCGTGCGTGCGTGCGTGCGTGTGTGTCTGTTTCAGCGCTTAGATTTGATTTTATCAAGATTTTGCGCTATATAAATATTGTAATTATTATTAATTACATGCATGCATGCATACATCATCATCATCATCAGGAGCCCTGCCGCATGGCGTTGGCGATCATGGACTTCCATCTGCCTCTATCTCTCGTTGCCCCTAGCATCTCCCCCACCCTCCTCGTCCCCAGCCACTCTGCAAGTCCGTCCAGCATTTTCTCCATGG